>MNCI01008572.1:1645259-1662755 GCA_015680685.1 Gnetum montanum
CCTGCAGAACTATGTGTGGTGAACTATGAACCTATTTTAAGGTCTTATTAGACCATATGTTTTGCAATTTAAGGTCCTAGTAAACTATGGACCCATTTTAAGGTCCTGGCACACCAGGATGCATGCTAGTTTATAGTCTTAATAGATTGTTCTGTGCTAGTTTAATATCATAGCAAACGTGCTACTATGTCAATTTAACATCATAACCCAAGGATTATTTATGCTAGTTTAGTATCATGGTGGATGCTCTATGTTAGTTTATAGTCATAGCAAACTATCTATGCCAGTTTGTGCTAGTTCATAGTTATAGCAGACTAACACTTTGCTAGTTTATAGTTTTAGAAGACTTTCTATGCTAGTTTATAGTCATAGAAAACTTTCTATGCCAATTTATAATCATAGCAAACTATTAGTACTATTTTATAGTCATAGTGAACTTCTTGTGCTTACCTTGCTTTTTCAAGATGTAGCGTTGTGTACTACACATAGTAAGGCTTTAGATACAAATGGTTGACTAAATTGGCAAATTCATTACCATCTTTGTCAACAAGCCTAAATGCTCCATTGTCATAGGCCTTGACAACTAAGAAAGGCCCATCCCAATTGGCTAAGAACTTATTTGTAGGTTTACAAATTTCCTTAAGGACTAGGTCACGTCTCTTGAGTAGGTGTTAATGCTAATTATGGTAGTGATTTTTCCTTTACTTTTCTTGCTACTAATCGATGCAATCAGGCATCTGCATGTGCTCCTCTTCTATCGAATTGAGGTCCATAGTTCTCAACTTGTCATTTTGAGCCTCATCAATGAAGCTCGAGAGGATGACATAGAGTAATGAAACTTGCAATTTAAAAGGTAAAATTACTTCAAACCCATAAACAAGGCTATATGATGTCTTACCTATTGCTATTTTGCATATTATGTGGTAGGCCTAGTATGCATAGACTAATTGCTCTTGCCATCATCATTTATTGTTTTTGAGCATCTTCTTTAGAAGGTTGATGATAACTTTGTTTATGGCCTTCACTTGGCCATTCGCCTATGGGTAGTATGATGATGAGAAGAAATGTTTAATGCCAAAGCACTCATAGAAGGCTTTGGTTTTAGCACTACTAAACTATGGCCCATTGTGCATTATGATGGTCATGGGTAAACCAAAACAAGTTGCTATGTTGTTAAGCATAAATTTGCACGCTGCGATGTTGTCTTCCTAAGGAGAATAGCCTTAACCCACTTGGAAAAATACTAAGTTGTGGTTATGATGAAGCTATGCCCTATGGAGGACTTAAGTGTTATAGGTCCTATGATGTCCAACCCCCAATGTTGGAATGGCCATATGATCTTCATTATGTGTAGTTTAGTCAGTGGAACATGCATTAAGTTACCTTACCATTGACAAATATCACATGTTTTGACCTTGGAGATGCAATCATGCTTCATGTAAGGCCAATACTAGCCCAAGCATCTAATTTCCATTGCCATTGACTTAGGTGCTATGTGACCTCTACACAATCCCTTGTGGACTTATTCAACAATAGTCTACACTTTGCTATCACTTACATAGGTTAGTAGTATGTCATAGTAGGATCTACAACACAAGGTGCTATCACCTATGATGACATACTACCATAATCGTTTTTACATTGCATACTTTTGGGTAGTGGTTAGGTGCTATGAAGGCTTACCTTGTAAAAGGTATGCCTTAATATCATCATACCATTCCACTATATCATTTTTGCTAACTATGGCTATGCATGCAATATCAGTGGTTTGTGTAATAAGCATGGTGCAATCTACCACTAATGTGAGAAATGTGTGAAACATGTCAGGTGCAATGCTTATGGCTAATGTTGCTAAGGCATCAGCTATGAAATTTTTGTTTTGGGGAATGTATTGGACGTTAGCAGTTGCAAAATTTTTAAGCAAGTGCTTCCCTAGGTCACAATAAGGTTGTAAATGTTAGGCTTTGCAGTCATAGACCTCTGTGACTTGGTTGATCACCAACTACAAGCTGCCTTAGATTGCTATGCTTTGGATTCCTAGGTCACAAGCTACTAGGATACCTCTGAGGAGACCTTCATACTCTGCCATGTTGTTGGTGCATGGGAATGAAAAATGATATGTGAAGGATTAGATCTCCCCAGAGGGGAACATGATAATAGTAGCAACACTACCTTCTTGAGAGGTCGAAGCACCATCAAAGTGCAAGAGTGCCTCAAAGTTGTTAGGTACTTGGTTAATGCTATTGACATGCTCATCTAGAAATTCTAGATCCATTGTTGCTTGATCATTAAAGGGTGAAGCCATGAGTTATGTAGCTATAGCTTGACCTTTAGTTGAGGCTTGTGCCATGTAGTGTATGTCAAACTTCATTGTTATTGCCTTCCATTGTGTGATACGACTACTCTTGTAGATATTCATTATAATGGCTTGGAGTACATTACTATTGCAGATGATTTTCACTTGATTGTGGAAAAGATAGTACCTCCACTTCTTGAGGGCAAAGACAAAGAAAAGGCAATTCATTTCCACATCATTTTATTTTTCTTCATAGGAAACTAATGCATGGATTAAGTAGTATATTGGGATCTCTATGGAATCATCTCACTTTTGACAAAGTAGAGAGGTGATGGACATGTTAGAGGTAGCAAGGTAGAAGTAGAAAGGTTTATCTCCTTGAAGAGGAGAGAACATTGGAAGTTGAGCCAACTCCTGTTTAAGGTTGCCAAATGCCTCTTGGCATTGAGACATCCACTCAAAGTGGACTTCCTTTTTGAGAAAATGTTCCATTGATTGCAACTTATTAGTCAACCATGTGATAAACTATGTATAAATTGCAATCTACCTTGGAACCCTTATAGCTCCTTAAGATTAGCTGATGGTGCTAAGTTGATAATGATCTTAACCTTATCTAGGTCTACACGTATGTCTACTATGGATACTATGAAACCAAGCATCCAAGTTGTCTTAAAGCCAAAAATACATTTTTTGGGGTTTAACGTAAGAGCATGTTCCAAACAATGTTTAAGCACAAGGTGTAAGTCATCTGCATGTTTGTGTGCTACTTTGGACTTGATAACTATGTCATCTACATAACCATTAAGCAAAACTAACATGTAACTCTAAAAATGTACATCATTACATGTTGATAAGTTGCTCCTACATTCTTAAGTCTAAAAGGAATCATGATGTAACAAAATGTACCCCAAGTGGTCATAAAGGTAGTATTGAGTTGGTGCTCTAGGTTAATCTGAATCTAGTTGTATCCTAAGAACCCATCCATAAAGGATAGCAAGGCATGTCTAGCTATATTATTAACTAATTGATCAATACTAGGCAACAAAAAATTGTATTTAATGGTTGCCTTGTTCATGTCCTTGAAGTCTATGAAAATGTGTATACTTCTATTTTTCTTGGGCACAATCATGATGTTAGAGACCCAATCTACATAGTCAATGGCCTAGATGAAACTAGCTTTGTAGAACTTAGTGATTTCATTACAGACTATTAATGCCACCTCAGGTCTAACCTTAGGTGCTTTTTGCTTAACTGGATTTATGTTGGGATCAAGGATAATATTATGTTATATTACACGAGGATCTACGCCTAGCATGTCTTCATAAGGCCATGCAAATGGCTTAATGTTTTCATTGAGCATTCTAGTGCTATTCTAGGCATGTTGAGGCTCTAGCAAGGAACTAAGTTTTAATGCCTTTACCTTGCTGCTAGGTGTTGTTATAGGGATTTCAATGAGGAAATCCTTAGTGACATCACTTTCCTCTAGATCTAGAGCATTAACTAGGTGGTATGGCTAATCTAGTATTGCCTTTATAGATGTTATGTATTCATCATAGACTACAGGCTCAAGGTCTAGACATTGTGGATTAATGCATCATGTGAGATTACCATTTGGCCTAGTGAGGACTAAAGGTGAGTAAAGATACTTGTGCATAGTAATTTTGTATTCTTGTGACAATCCTGCAAAACAACTAGAAAAACATCAAGCCACACCTATCTTAATGAAGTCAATATGCATGAAATGAAAGAAAGTAATGTAATAAAAATTTTTCCTATGCACATACATGCTTAAAGAAGGTAGATGCATTTGTGCTAGTTTTAGGCCTTGGTAGGTAATGAATGCTAGTTTAAGGTCTTAAAGGACTATGAATGCACTAGATGTATCAGTTTGGATAAGGCTAGGAGTGCTTGGGACATGAAGTGGAATTGTGTGTTCACTAGGCAATAAGAAAAATTTAAAATTCTTCTAAGGCTAGGGGTTGCTTGAAAAATCAATAATTTTTCTAACTCTAGTTGACTACGCTCCCACCCAACCATGCTCTAGACCAACTACACTTTGCATTACATAGACGGTTGAGTGTAGTCTTAGGGTTGGTAGATCATTAAGTGGTCCTAGGGGATTTAAAAGCACATTTCACCTTGGGTAAGTCTCATTTTCAAAGTTGAAAAATGTAAACTTTTAGAGTGTAGTGCATTGTTTTTGAAGAGCGTAGTTGCCACTAAGATGACTTATAAAAGTGGATGCCTACATCCCAGACTAGCAAACGTGGATGAGGGAGAATGGACACCAAGATTCCTACAGTGGGCACACATAGAGAAATGAAGGGTGTCAACTACACTTGTTTTTGCATTAAGTGTTTGATGCTAACTTATGGGTGGTGCCTTGCTGTGGCAAGGGCTACTACCACCATGGTTGTTGCAGCCTTCATGGCCAAGGAGAGTGTGCACATGAGGCAAGGGTTTTGCACTTTATTTCTTGGATTTTTGAATGGGGGTTTTACTTGGATTGTGTGAGAAAGGGATGCAAGCAGGGTTGTGAGGGTTTGTTGTAGGAGGATTTGAGGGGTCATGACAATGGTGGCAAGCAACATAGCCATCAATGAGGAGGCCATAGGGTTCCCTTTGAATTGCATGTGAGGTTGTAGGGAAAAGGCCATGGTTAGGGCTTCCTGTAGAAGAAAATTTTTATTTAGTTTTTAAAATTTTTTTGGTAGCACATGGCAAGGATTTGGGGCTTAACACCATTAGCCAAGAGTCGCTGCCCATGGGGTTGAGGGCATGACAAAACCCTTGCAATTTTTTTATTTTCTGAAAATTTTTTGTATGTGGTAGGGATGCGAGCATTAGCATTGGTTATGAGCAACCCACCATGAGGTAGGGTTGTAGTAGGGGATTACCCTAGAGAAAACGTTTTTGCAACTTTTGTGGAAAATGTAGGTAAGGGCTAGGCATGTTTGGAGACATGAAGATACCAAGTCTTGTAGTGCAGCTGCACAACTGGTAGGGTTGAGGGGGTGGGAGGAATGGTGCCAAGGACACATTTTCTAAATTTTTCATATGCTATTTTTTTCTAAAAAGTTTCAACACTATGGCAAGGCACAATGTAGGGGTGGTGCTGTGGAAAATTTTTTGCAATGTAGCTGTAGGGATCATGAACACAATAGGCATTTAGCACATGTGATGAGAGTGGGTAATGAAAGAAATGTACAACATTGTGGTAGGGCACGATGCACGAAGGAGATAGTAGGCATTGCATGATGCTATGGTAGGGCACTATGTAGTGGAGAGAGCATTGGTGTAGTGGCCAAACCTTAGTTCACTAGCCATAGCCAGGACTATGCTCCCATCTTGGAGGTGTAGTTAATGCCAAGTGTTCATCGAAATGGCATGAGCCCACCACTAGAGATGATGGAATAGGTGGTTCAGGAAGAGGCTATAAGGGCACTTGGCCCTTATCCAAGATTTGGTAGATGCCAAAGTTCTCTTACTACAATAATAACAACACCCTCTTTGTTGCTCTATGCATGCACACTTTATTCCAAAATCCACTTGGAATGGTATATTGCAATAGAGGATAAGTGTTGTTATGGTTTTTGCATTGTGTTCTTTGTTACTACCTCATGATAAATTGCTAATTTCTCATGCCTATTGCCATATTTAGAGTTGATGAACAGGGTATCCACAATGAGGCATTTGGTCATGCCTTGACTCATACCATCGTATAGGTATTCTCCTCTAGTCGAAACTTTTGGAAGACTATACTACCTAGTATCCAAGCATGCTCAAGTGGTGTAGGACCCATGATTGGCTAGATGAGAAGTGGGCTAGTGGTAAGCTCAACCTTGAGGAAATGTTGGCACCACCACCTCCATCTCACATATCATTTGTTCTACATAAGCATTTATCATTTTGGGTCTTGTGCTTGGTCACACATGCTCATTGATTTTCCTTTGCATGATGTTAATGTTGTTTTTTGCCTCTATTATAGTGGTAGTTACATAGGAGATATGATGGTGGTCACCACAAGCCACATTGAGGCCACCCTCATCATGAAATATGGTGATGTGGAGGGGGCACAACATTGGTTGTGCCATTAGGCCTCAGAGGTGTTAACTAGCAGGCTCACATGTGCTAGGTTGATGGACCTTTGCTTGGCCCTTTGCCTAAGAATTTAGATGGCTGAAATGGTGACCATCATAGACTCCTTTAGTAGTGATGTTTGCCACTTCATCATCCATGTGCAGGATTTCAGGGTAGTTCTAGACCTCAACAAGGCCTTCTTCACTAACCTCTTTGGCATCCTCACTAATGGCCCATTGGTTATTGACAAGCCCAATAGGGAGGTGTACTATAGAGGAGAGATCAAGGGCTAGTTGGGGGCCACTCAATCTCACAAGGGCATCCCCATCAAATATGTGCTTGTGTTTGAGGTCTAGAAGCTCTACCCTCTTTTCTACATCCATGCCTTTTCAGAGTTTCTCTTCCAAGGAAAAATCTCTGGGATGGAGCATGCATGAGTGATGAAGGATGTGCTATAGGAGGGCATGAGGTTCAATTGGGTCTTCTACATCACTAGTAGCCTACATGTAGAGATCACTAGGCTCTGCTTCAACCTCTATGTGAGGTCTCACGTGCACTTCATGTTCTTTGCAAGATATTTGCAAAGGTTCATGAAGCTCCTAGTAGTTTGTGATAATGGGTGATGGATCATGTAGAACCATGAGAAATTTTCAAAGCCTTGGGTTAAGCATATGTTTATGAACACTCGCACAAAAGACCCCCCTGAAGGGATGGATGAGTCATATTTAGTAACAACCAAAGGTCTCTTAGGATGGTCATACTATTCATATGATAGCATAGGTGAGGGTCCCCCAATTATCACTAGGGATGTGAATAGGGCTAATCACTATATTCTAGACATAGTTTGACTATCCAAGGTAAATATCAAGAGACCATGCCCTGTAGAAGAGGAAACTCCTAAGGTTGGATGGGCAAGCATCAAGAAGATTCATCTCAAACTTCCCAAGTTGTGCACAGATGTTGCAGGTTAGTATATATACATTGGTAGATTCATTTTCTTTTATATTTTTTATGTTTATATTTTCTAACATGATATGTTTATAAATTAGGATAGAGGACTATCGAAGCAGTGGTGGAAACAATAGCAGAGGTGGCCCCTCCTCAAGCTGAGAAGGACGAAGCGTAGAGGGAGGAGCTACATGAGGCTATAGAAACCCTTTAGTAATTAGAGGAGGAGTAGCTATTCCACCCTAATGGGGATGATTTTAACTACCTTTTTGAGAATGTGAAACTAGGTAACCCCCTGCTCTCACACATGAGGGCTTGCTAGGTAGGTGCCTTAGACCAGCATCTATTGTTGCTCTTTTTCTCTTGCATCTTTGGCTATTCAGTTGTTGTTAATTGTATTAATATTTCATAGCCCTAGATGAGCTTGCTAGTGGTCCAATGTTCACATCTACATACTACATGAAGCCATGGGTAGAAACACCTAGCAAGTTCGCCTTCATGGAGGGCATCATGGAGGACATGGTTGACCACCTACAGTAAGTGGATCTTGAGCTTAGTATGCATATAATTTTGCTTTGTGTATATTAGTTTACTGATTTGATGCTTAGTTTGTGGCTAAAGTTGATTTCCTCATTGAATGCCAATAGGTTCTAAGCTTCACTAGGATTCAAGTAAGGTGGCCAAAGTGGATGCCACCCCTGAGTTTCCTCCTAAGGTGGAGTAGATTCCTTGTCACATGTATGAGGCAGCTAGAAAATGCATGCTTTCTTACGTGAAAGCACTATGAGTCTACAAGCACTCAAATCAGCACTTGTAGAAGCATGTTCATGAGCTCTAGGAGAGGGTGATGAGCCAAGACATAAAGATTGAGGAACTTTAGTCCCGATATGACTTCTTGGTAGCTTGGTCACAAAGAGATAGTACTTGGCAAACTAAAGAGATTGATTATGCTAGGTACTGATTGGCCATCTGTGGCAAGAATGAGGCCACTAGAGAGATTATTGAGTAGGGGTTATAGATGGACCTACTTACCTAAAAGAACTACAATTAGAAGGATTTCAATATCAAAGTATATAGATGGGGACACAAAAGTACCACAACCACCACTATATGTGCAAGAAAGATGCGTATCTTTAGCAACTCAAAGAAGAGTCCATCAAACGCCATTGCCATGAGATTTTTTTTCAAGAAATTGGTGGGAGATTAGCATATGAGTTCACTCATCATATAGTGGTTAGTGATTCCTGAGAGAGGAATATGGTTACATCCTTATGAGAATCTTCATCTATTACATTTTCCATGGAGTTTCCTACATGGACCACTATGGACAAAGGCAAGATCCTTGTAGGGAATGACTTTGGCCAAGAGAACTAGATGTGGCCATCTGAGGCAAAGATCCTTGAACACTTGGAGAAGGGCCTTGATAGCTTGCCTCCAGATATGATCAATGTGGGATTCTCTCATGTTAGTTTTTAAGTTATTTTTATGTTTTTCATGTTATTTTGTATATTTTCCATTTTCTTACTAGTTTGTTGTTTTGTTGTTGTTGTGTGGTAGTAGGCACCAAGAAATGTTGTGGACCCTAGTGGCATAGTAGAGAAAGAAGGACCTCCACCCCACCTAGTTCCATTGGTTGATCATGTTCTAATGTAGCCCTGCTATTGGAAATTTTTGTAATTTTTATGCATTTTTTGCTTCATGGTGTTGATGCTTATGCTATGTGCTTGTTATTGATGTAAGATGTAATGAATGTTTTACTATTTGAGTTGTATGATGTGTAGAATTTTGTGCTTATTTACTATGTGGTTGATACTAATAATGTAATGAATTGATGTGACCTAGCCATTGCAAGCCCCATGCTAGTTTAAGGTCATGGCAGAAGGGCTAATGTTAGTTTTGGATCAGTTTGGGCTACATGATTGGTAGTTTACACCCATTTCAGGCCATGTATGTAGATAGCCTATGTTGTTAGTTTTATGTCATTCTAAGCCCTAGTGGTAGTTTAAGGTCATTTCAGGCCATGCATTGAAAGGAAAAGTGTTGCCACATTTAGGCCATGATGGGCCATATGATCGATTAAGGGATTTTCAGGCCACACAATGTAAGGGAGATTGCTAGTTTTAAGCTATGGCAGGCCATGCGATAGTTTAAGGTCTTTTTGGATAATCTATTTTTGTAATTTTAAATTTTATGATTTTTATGTATTTTGATGTTTTTCACATGTAATCTAATACCTATTAAAGAGTATACTAAATAAGTAAATATGCATAATAAAGAAAATAATGCAACATGAAAACAACCACACAAAATGTAAATGCACAAGCAAAATGCGAGTGAGGTATGCAGAAGTTAGGGGTAGCTAGGTACCTAGTGCATGTTGGACTAAAGGAATGCCTTAGTCATGTTGTTGCTTACTAACCTAGTGTGGATTAGGTTGTGCATAGGGCCTAGATGGTACTATGTAGTACTTTCCTTGACCTTCATCAGCTATGTTAGAGGGAAATTGTACCCACAAAGCATCTTCTAGGAGGTCGTTGGCTCCCTTTGGCTTCTTAGGTTGTTTTGCCTCACACATTTTACCCTCATTCTTCATGGGAGGCACATCATCGGGGAACTCCATATTTGACCCTTGTTTTGTGTCTATGTTGTTTATGGCTAGAGGGACTATGTTGTCACTATAAATGATAAGCTTACCACCTTCATATGGAAGGTGGATTTCTTCATGGATTGGGAAGGAGATGGCTCACAGTTGGGCTAGCCAGGGCCTACCCAAGATTAGGTTGAAACTTGACATCTCCTCGATTATGATGAATTTTATGGTGGTGGAAAATTACTATCATGCCACAAAGGTTATCGTGACAACTGGACTTCAAGCATGTTATCTTTGTGGGTTTGATTTGGTCAGTAAGACCTAGCTTGTCAACAACTATGTATGAGATGACATTAGTTTCTACCCCATCATTGACATGCACCTTATGGATTATGCACTACCCAACACCAATTGTGATAAACGTTGGTGTGGTAATGACCTAACCCTTCTCAACCTTGATCACCTCATCAAAAAATGCCAAGGGTGTTTAGCTTGATTTCTACAGTTTAGGAGAAAGCATCATAGCATGGATAGATTATTCATCTACTAGAATTTCCTCCATAATAGGAGTGGAGGTTGTGACATTCAAAAACATTGGTGGTTGGAACACCAAGAGTTCTTTGGATGTATAGCCTAACTTCAAGTGCATGGGAGGGCCGTGCTAGAGAAAATAGAAATGGGATGCCTGAATGGTTTGGTCAATTAGATAGGGACTTATGTGGTGTAACAATAACCACTCACAAAGGCCCAAAAATAGTATCGCGAATAAGCAAAAATATGTATTAGCAGTAGGAAACACAAGAAATTATGCTAAAATTTAAAATGAAATGTTGAGGGAAAATGAAATGAGAGTTTAAGTGAAGAAATGCACCACCCCAAGATTGGGGAACGTGACTCTTGATTAATCAGTGTGTGAACTTGTTATGTAGTGTTAGAAAGGCATAATGGGGTAGCGTGGTAGTGCGGTCATAGCTCTGGGACATTGCAGATGTGGCCCTAGCAGCTGTAAAGGAGGCTAGACCTATTGGGCTTAGAGTTATCACATTGTGAAAGTGCTAGGAAGATTTTGTCATGATACTTAGCTAGGTGTCAAGCTTAGTTGCTCAAGATGCTAAGAGTGCTCTAATTCTTGCTGCTTAATGTGATTTTCCGATCATCCTTAAAATGCTAATTATTGGAGTATTTATAGGGCTAAGGTTGATGTGAGATGTGGATTGGATGCCATGTGGCCTAGGTCACATGTAGCATGGGTGTGAACAAGTTGCACTGACATGTTATGCTCAAAAGTTCAAGCTTTGAGTGTTACACTCAAAGTGTAATGCTCTACAGGATAGGAACAGAAACTAAGAATCTACCAAACTATGACTAGACCACTTGGAATGCATGTGCCAAAGTCTAAAGGACTACCATGTACCTACAAAAAATGCCAAAAAAAATGCAACTTGGAGCCTATGCTCTAGGACTGTGTCTTCCGCCTCCTCCAAGTAGGGTCAAGCATAGAAACAATTTTGGGAATCAATAAAAGGTGCAAAAGCAAAGAAAAATATTGATCTTGGCTACTAGAAGGACGTCGGAGCTAAAATGAAGATCAATGCCAAGGTCTGGGAGCTTTTGGAGGTATTTGGAGGCATTTCCCAACTATCACACTGTCTACGTTGCATAATGTGATGGAGCATAGCATGAATACTTAGAAAATTTTTGTAGATTTTGGCTCGTCACACTATTTATGCTACATAGCATAGCAGATTGTAGGATAAGTACTTTGATGCTATTCATAGTCTAGGGTGTAGTGGGAAAAGCAACCTTGGAATTCAAAAAATGTATTTCCCATGTCTAAATAGCTTGATAGATCTCTGGTTCAACACTTATAAAAATTTGGCCCTGAAACCTATGTCACGCTATTTATGTTGTGTAGTGTAGCAGAGCATGATAGGCCCAAAAGGTAAAAAATTTTCCAAATTGTTTCATCCATCCTAAGTACCTTGGACAACCTTTAGCTTGGTACTTGGATGGATTGGCAACTAGGGCATGTGTCAAGCTAGGAAAGCTAGAGATCATAGCGAGCTTGACAGTCTAGGAGATAGAGAATTTTCCAAACTATTTGGTCCATCCCAAGTAGACCTTGACCTCTTTTGGTTTGACATTCGTGTAAACTAGCCTTGGAAGCATGTGCTATGCTAGCTAGGCTAGGGAGCATAGTAGGCATACTTAGAAAAATTTTGCAAACATAGGACTCCTAGTGTGCTACGTTGTCTATGCTACACAACATGACACTACAGTTAAAAAACTTTTACCCAAGTTTTGACACTTAGAAAAATCTACCATTGAGCTACAAGAGCCTAAAATTAGTGGTGTTTCATTGGTGAATCTTTGTTAACATTTAGAGGATTGGACCAAGAGGCATTGTCAAAGAATATGAAACACCATGATGAACACGACACCAATACCATTTTTCAATGCCCACTTGGACAAAGCCTCACTATACTTAAGAGTGCCAAAGTAATCAGGTGTGATAGGGAATAGTTTCAAGAGATGGGTTAATGAACAATGGATAGTGTGGATAGAGCATGTGTATTACCATGATGGCTTGTTACCATAACATGATCCCTCATCGGAGTGCTTGTGAGGAAGTTAGCATGAAAAGGTGTCCTACCCTTTGGATTTCAACCTCTTGTCGAAGTGCTTATGAGACAGTTGATCCAAGGCTAGACCGATTGCAAAATGGCAATTGTGCCATTTGACCTGGGCACTTGACTTGTCACATTTTCTTTCCTTTCCTTTTTTTTCATTTTTTTTGTTTTTTTTTTCATATTTTTCGGTGAACTATGCACCATATTTGCCTAAAGGAAACTGTATCACATCTATACGACAAGTGTTTCCTCCCCAGGATGAGTTGTGTTACACTCAGTTGGGGCTTTGAATAGCCCAAAAAGGCTCCCCATGGGATGAGTTGCATTATGTTTGCTATGGGTTTAGTGGTTGACTATAAGAAGGGTTTCATGTGCATTGGGGAAGCTTGCAGGGGATGTGGAAGATTACAAGATCAAGAGGTAGAGGACAGGTTGACTGAGGGGATGGTAGGAATGTGCACTCTCAAGTAGCTAGGCAAGCCAAAGTAAACACATCAGAGCAATGTAGTGTCTTATCATCATCATGTAATGCATCCTTGAATGATGCCTACCAAGCTCTATCTTGCAATCACAACATAGATAAAATAAGAAAAAATAACCATCATGTGATATGAGGGTGAAGTCTTGCCTGCTCGACGAATTATGAGCATTGCAAGTGTTGTGTAAATTGATGCAATGTCCAAAGAAGGAAGGCTAGTGTAGGTGTTAGTGGTGGCAAGCTGGAAAGCTCTAGCAAACACACTAGAAGTGAGCACTCAAGTGACTAGGAGCAATGGTGATGTAGGTGCTCAAGAGTTCTTACCAAAGATAGGAGCCAGGAAACTCAACCACAAGGAAAGGAGTTACAGTGTTGGATGCTCTTATAAACTCAGGTAATGGTGAGGGCTAGAGGATGGTAGTGCTATGGCTAGGCCACAGTACTACTGGGACTCCAGTAGGTGTTGTTGATGATGAGGGCTATAACCAAAATGATTGGATGTGGTGACAATAGCTTTGGAAGGTTAGTAAGATGTCAAATGACATATCTGGAAGATCGACAAGATGCTAGGGACAACAACGTTGCAAATTTCCTAGAGGATTTTTCCTTGATGATGTGAACTTTATTCTCGAACTGCAATGCCCCACCCCATCTTACCCAAGAGGTGTGGGCAAGCAATAGAAGATTGGAAGTATTCTTGCTCTCTTGTTCACAGAACCATATATGTTGGACTATAGGTGCTAAATCACGAACCCAGTTTTAGGTCTTGGTAGATCACCGACTATGCTAGTTTAAGGTCCTAGCAGATCATGATCCTAGTTTAAGGTCCAAGTGGGTCATGATGTTCTAATTTAAAGTCCTAGTAGACCGCTATGCTAGTTTAATGTTGTAGCAGATGGTGGATGGTCATTTTAAGGTCATACTAGACCATGTTGTGGGTGCTAGTTTAATTTCATAGACCAAGGACATTCTATGCTATTTTAATGTCATAGAGGATATCTATGCCAGTTTAACATCATAGTGAATGTCTATGCCAATTTAATGTCATAACAAAAATTTGTGCTAGTTTAATGTCATAGTAGATGTTTGTGCCAAATTAACATCATAGTAGACATCTGCTTGCCTTGATTTTTTCATTGATGTGAGACTGCATGTCACATGTATGATGGCTTTAGGTATGAGTGGTTAATAGAATTGGCAAAATCATTGCCATCTAGATCAGTGAGCTTCAAGGCTCTATTTTTGTAAGCCTTAGTGATCAAGAAAGGCCCTTCCCAGTTGGATGAGAATTTATCCGTAGGCTCATGGATGACCTTGAGGACCAAGTCCCATATCTTGATTGGACGTTGATGTTGATTGTGATAATTCTTTTGCAATTGCTTCTCTTAGTACCACTTGATGCAATTAAGCATTTGGATGTGCTCCTCCTCTATAGAGTTAAGTTCAGTGGTTCTCAAATCATTCTTTTGAACTTCATCCGTGAAGCTCAAGAGGGTCATGCGGAGCCATGAGACCAATAATTCAAGAGGCAACACTGCTTCAGATCCATACACAAGACTATATGATGTTTTACCTATTACAATTTTGCATGTCATGCGGTAGGCCCATAGTGAGTAGAATAATTATTCATTCCATTATTGCTTACTATCGTTAAGGATCCTCTTCAAGAGGTTAACGATGACCTTGTTTGTAGCCTCCACTTGACCATTCACTTGAGGGTAGTATGGTGACAAAAAAGAGTGTTTGTTGCCAAGGTTTTCATATAAGGCCTTGGTTTCTACACTATTAAATTGTGGATTATTATCCAAGACTATAGTCATGGGGAGATCAAATCAGGTCACTATGTTATCAAGAATGAATTTGCAAACTTGCTGAGATGTTGTCTTCCTAAGGGGAATAGCTTGAACCTACTTTGTGAAATACTCAGTTGTGGTAATGATGAAGCTGTGTCCTACAGAAGACTTAGGCATTATAGGCCCTATTATGTCCAATCCTGAATGTTGAAATGGCCATGTCATCTACATAATATGTAGTTCAGTAGGTGACGCATTAGATTCCCATGCCGCTAACACACGTCACATGTCCTAACCTTAGAGATGCAATCGTGCTCCATTTAAGGCTAGTAATATCTAATTTTTGTTGCCATTGTCCTAGGAGCTATATGATCCACACATAGTCCCTTATGGACTTGATCAATGATATTTTGTGCTTCACTACCACTAACATAAGTTAATAGTATCCCATTGTAGGATCTATGACATAAGGTACTATCACCTATGATGATATATTACTATGATTTTTTTTGCACTACATCCTTTTGGGTAAATGTTAAGTTTTGTGGGGACTCTCCCTATTGGAGATATGTCTTGATGTCATTATACCACTCTTGGTTGTGAGTTGTACTTATGGATGTAATTCCTATTGCATGAATTATAGGTTTAGTGTAATCCACTATTGAAGTGGGAAAAGTAGAAAACATGCTTGGTGATATGCTTAAGGCTAAAGTAGCTAGTGCATCAACTATGACGTTTTCATTGCGGGGGATATGTTGGACATCTATGCTTACAAATGTTTTAAGAAAGTGTCTTTCAAAATCATAGTAACATTGTAGATTTTGTTCTTTACAAGTTTAGACATCTGTGACTTGGTTAACAACTAGTTACAAATCACCTCAAACTCCTATGTTTTGAATTTCTAACTCTTGAGCTACTAAAATGCCTCTAAGGATACCTTCATATTCTGCCATGTTGTTTGTACAAAGGACTAAAAAGTGGTATGCAAAGGGTTAGATCTCTCAAGAGGGAAATGTGATAACAACAGTAGAACTACCACCTTGCATGGTTGAAGCATCATCAAAGTGTAAAATGACCTCAAAATTTGTAGGTACTTGATTTATACTACTGACATGATCATCTGGGAATTTTGGATCTATTGTTGCTTGATTGTCTATGGGTGAAGCCATGAGTTGAGTGGCTATTTCTTGACCTTTCATGGATGCTTGTGCTATGTAATGTAGGTTAAAATTTGTGGTTATTGCCTTCCATCTTACTATTCTAATACTTTCATATATGTTTGTTGTAATAGACCTAAGTACATTGCTCTTGTAGATGACATTGACTTGATTGCGGAAAAGGTAGTGTCTCCATTTTTTAAGTGCAAAGACTAAAGTAAGATAGTATTTCTCCACATCATTATATTTTTCCTTGTGTGCCACTAACACATGTCTTAGGTAGTAAATAGAAACCTCAAAACAATTGTCTCACTTTTGAAAAAGCAAGGAAGCAATGGACATATCTGACATTACAAGGTAGATATAGAATGGTTTATCTCTTTGTAGAGGATAAATTATTGGAAGTTGAGCTAGCTCCTCTTTCAGGCAAATGCCTCTTGGGATTGAGCTGTCCACTCAAAGTTAACTCCTTTTTCAAGCAAATGTTGCATTGGTCACAACTTATCAGTCAATCTTGTGATCAACCTATGTATGAATTGTATTCTACCTTGTAATCCATGTAGCTCCTTAAGGTTGCTGGTGGTGCCAAGTTGGTGAGAGCCTTGACCTTGTTGGGGTCTACGCGTATTCCTGTTTCTAATACCACAAAGCCTAACATGTGATCAATTCTAATGCCAAAGACACACTTTCTTGGATTAAGGAAAAGGTCATGTCTATGAAAATGTTTAAGGACATGGTCCAAGTCATTTGCATGGTCATGAGCCATTTTGGACTTAACCACTATGTCATCAACATAGTCATTGAGAAATTCTATCAGATAGTTGCTAAAGATATATGTCATTGTATGTTGATACATTTATCCTACATTCATTAATCCAAAGGACATCATTGTATACTAAAATGTACCCTAGGGGGTCATGAAAGTAGTGGTAAGCTAATTCTTTGGGTTGATGCGAATTTGGTTGTACCTTGAGAACCCATCCATGAAGGACAACAAGGCATGACCAACCATAGTATCAATGAGCTGGTCAATACTAGGTGATGGGAAATCATCTTTAATGGTTGCCTTGTTTAAGTCTTGGAAAACTATACAAATGTGTATACCTCCATTTTTCTTGGGAACAACTACAATGTTTGAAACCTAATCTACATAGTCAACTATTTAGTTGAAACTAGCTTGGTAAATTTTAGTGACCTCATCATAGATGACCAACATGATCTTAGGCTTAATTTTACAAGCCTTTTGTTTAATTGGTTTAATGCATAGATCTAAGATAATTTTATGTTGTATTATATGTGGATCTAAGCCTGGCATGTTCTCATAAGACCATGCAAATGCCTTGACATTATCACTAAGAACTCTAGAGATGCTTTGTTGGATTTGAGGCTCTAGTAAGGAACTAAGCTTCAATGTTTTTTCCTTACCTTTACATGTTGTTATAGGGACTTCTATGAGGGGATCCTTAGTCACGTCACTTGCTTCTAAGTCTAGAGCTTAGACTAGATGTTCTAGCCAATCTAGTG
>MNCI01008572.1:1663199-1708395 GCA_015680685.1 Gnetum montanum
AAGAAGCTATTCTGGTCCCATCAAAATACCAAAGATTTTCTGAACCCTCTCGACTACTGAATTGTTCAACGGCATGACTACAAATAGAGGCTCTATTACAACAATCCCAATAGAAGTTCCTATATGTTGCATAATAACAAAATTTACTACTAAAATGCTCTTAAGGCTTTTAAACACAAGCTCTTCTATGGAAAAATTTTAATAGAAATTTCTTTCGGGCAACAAGAACAATAAGAGCAATCTAAAAATCCCAAAATTACTTGCCAAGGATGATACTATCTAAACCACTAGTTAAACAATATAAAGAAAATAAAAAATAAAAATCATAACTCATAGGACTATGACAAAGAGGCTGAAATCTTTATTTAGCAAGCCATCTTACAAGCAATCTTCTTTACAAATCTTCCAAGATCCCAAGTGTGATGTGTGAGACCTCAAGTGATCTCTTCTCCAAAATTTTTTTTTAACAATTATCCTACCAAAATCCCCCTCTCAAAGTGCTCATGAAGCCTTTTTATAAGGTTTACAAGGTAGTTACATGCCAAAATATCCTAGCTAACTTTTCTTCCAAGTAACTTGGCCAACCAATTAGAAGTTTACTTGCCCAACAAGTTAGGAGGTTACTTGTCCATTTAATTAGGAGGAAGTTAGGAACTTATTCATAAAGTTAGGGGGAATTAATTAATAAATATTATAAATATTTCCTTTAAAAGTAGTTTATTAAAATAATTCTAAATTCCCTAATCTAATTTAATTTAATTTAAATTTTAAATACTAAGTGTTATTAATCTCTAAGATTTTACCATATAATATAATATAATATCCACCTTATTGGTGGTAGCGGTAGTTAATTTATCCTTTCTTATTCCTGATAATTGAAGTTAAAATTCGAAATGGCCGAAATACAAGCCTGAAGGTGAAGGCACCGATGCTGCAACTGCCCGCAACTAATTCAAAATATCTTCTTTAGCCAAAAATCGTTACCAGTAACTGCCACCATAGGAGAAGACTCAGCTGCTGCGTTAGGAAACGTTGCCATGTGTTCCGTAAGGATCTGCAACTGTTGTAACCTCTACTTCTCAAAAATGCCGGGAATTTATGTTTGTCTTCAATACTGAAACCTTTACATCCTTTGATAATTTTGAACATTCAGAACCGGCGGGACAGGGGGACTTGAAATCTGTTTGGAGCCAGGCATCCAGAATCTTAACTCCTTCATCAGGATTGGTGAACATTCCACCAACGACGATGACATTGGAGTTGTTAATGGATCTGCAATTTTGGGCGTCATCCATGGAGGAGCATGTCATGGCATAGACGCCTGGAAGCTTGTTCACGAAAACTACTACACCAACGCTAGTTTCGCAAGCAATGAGGTCCCGAACGTCCTCCTACTCCTCCTACTGTGCCTACGCCTTACTCATGGCCCTACCCATGTGGTCACCAGCAACGTAATACTTGTCATTGCCGAGGTCCTCTACCGCGACGCCCTTGGATTTGAGGTGCGAAATCAACGTCTCTTTCTGTTCGCAGCCGAATGAGTCTGACACTATCACAATCTTCAAAGGCTTCTTCCTCCTACTCGAGGTTTCTGCTTCCACCATTGCTACTGCTGCGTCAGGGTTTCAACTTACGGTTGTTGCATCAGGGAACCAACTTTTGATAATTTTAAATGTTCAGAACCTGTTGGTAGTTTGTTAGGTCCTTCACTTGCTTCCAACTCTTAGCCGATTTTTAATAATCCATTACCCATGGTGTTGTCTATTTTTCCAATATTATTTCTTGTAGTAAATAATCACCTCCCTATTTTTTTATTCCAATCTTCACTCAAGAAAATAACTTGGCATTTTAGTTCTACTTTCCAAGAAGGCTTCAAAATCAAGATTATTTACCATTGGCTTACTTCCCATCAACTCACAATACTAAACTGCAAATTTACAACCAGGGATTGTGCTAATTTTGAACAAAATATTCCAACTGTTCCATGTAATGGCCAAATGTGCCAACAGTCTAGAGCTTGGAATAGGTGTTCTAGTTAATATAGTGATGTCTCTAGGGATGTTATGTTGGTGTCATAAGGAAGCGATTTGAAGTCCAAAAGTTTTTTGTTTATGTGTGTCATGAGTTTTCCATAAGGTCTAGTCAAGGAAAAGGTGAATGAAGACTCTCGTACATGTTCATTTTCTCAAGATATTTTGCAAGATAACCAAAAAAACATCAAGTGGCACCTATTTTAATGAATCAAAATGCATAGAATAAGGAAGAAAATGCTATGAAAATTAACTATGTAGTATCTAAGGTGATTTATTTATGTATATTTTATTATTTCTTGTGTTTTTTTTCTATGGCCTTGATTGATCACAAAATTTCTAGTTTAAGGTCATCGTAGACCGTAGACTATGCATGAGGTGTAAGTTTAAGGCTTGAAAGGTTTGAAGCATGGGGCCAAGTTGAACGTTCACTAGGAAAGTAAGAAAATATAAAAAAATTTCGAAGTGTAAAAGTTTGAACAAGTTATAAAATGTTTCACATTACACATGGGACATGAAGTGTTCCATGTTATGCACAGGACACGAAATGTTCCATGTTATGCACAAGACACATGACATCCTAGAAGGGTGATGTGTCGTTTGACCCTGAAGGGTATAAATAGGGGTTTACCCATGATAAACCTGTTAATTTTACCGTTAGAGTCAATAGTCATCCAAGTGTTGCATGGCCAAGATAGAGTGTATCATCGACAGAGCATGACAACAGAAGGGCTAGAGCTTAACAATGAGAAGATGGCATGTAGGAGCAAGCATAGACACCCTGGCCTTACCAATGTTGATGAAGGAAACCACACCCTATGGTGTCTTCCTAGGGCATGCATCGAAGAGTTCCAAGAGGCACTGACTGTTAGGTAGGTCATCATGCTACACTCATGATTTCTCATTTCTTTTTTTCTTCCCACATATTTGTGCTTTAGGGTCTTGGGGTTTAGAGGATTTCTTGCCATGGGTAGGGACCGCCACCACTACCACTATTGCTATGGCACTATGCCATGGCTACTATTGCCATTTCCATTACTATAGCTACAAAGGGAGTGCACACCATGGATGTTGTATGTTTGTTTTTTTTATGGGTTTGATGGCATCTTGTATCATGGTGCTGGGCATGGATTTTGTCATGGGCTTCTAGGTGTTAAGCATTTTGGGATGGGGCAAGGTTTTTGTTGTGTCCCACACGGCGGGACAAGATAGGGGTTTTATGCATACCACTTAGCATAGTGCATCGGGAGGGTTTTGGGCACTCCACATCCCATGTCATGTAATAAGGATTTCTTGTATGTTTCATGTGGTGGGATGGGACAAGGGTTCCATGGGTGTCCCATGCCAGTTGTCAAGATCTGGGGTATCCCTAAGAGCATGAGCAAAAGGTTAGAAAACATTTGGAATTACTACGTTCTACACTTGAAAAAGTTTGCATGTGTTACAATTGTCATGCTCCCTGGGAGTGTGACCAACACTTGAAAAATTTTTGCACATTCTACCATTGATATGCTCCCTAGAAGCATGACCAAGACTTAGAATTTTTTTTCAAATTTTTGCTAGTTATTCACAGCTATCATGCTCCCTGGGAGTGTGAAAAATACTTGAAATATTTGTGCAAACTTTTCAACCAATGATTGTATAGTTTTCACACTCTCTGGGAGCATGAACAACACTTGGAAAAAATGTTTTAGTTTTTTCTAGTTGCTCCATAGTCATCATGCTCCTTGGAAGTGTGACATGCTCTATGGGAGTGTGACCAACAAGTAGAAAATTTTTTGAGTTTTATTTATTTATTTCATGCATCATTTATCTATTACTTTTCTTATTTTATTACCCCTCTTTTGACACTAACATTTTCATTATTGTGGCAATGCAGGGTCCTGCTAAAACCTGTCCTAGTCATGGTTGAACTAGTAGGGATCTTGTGCTATATGAGTGATCCTATCCCTAATGTCTCTACATGACATGCACACATAGGACACTAAATATTCTAGTTCCAAGAGGGTGCATAGGAATTCCTAGAATTCTTACTTCACCACTTTAGTGTGATTATATGGTCACACTTGTCCATTGAAGCAGTAGGTGTCTTAGTCAAAATGTTGTTTCCTAGGGCAAACCAAGGCATTTTAAAATTCATGTTGGATGAACCTATTGAAGGTGAAGGGGTA
Source organism: Gnetum montanum (assembly GCA_015680685.1). Lineage (NCBI taxonomy): Eukaryota > Viridiplantae > Streptophyta > Gnetopsida > Gnetales > Gnetaceae > Gnetum > Gnetum montanum. The sequence continues at coordinate 1,667,401 of MNCI01008572.1, forward strand.
GGGAGCTCAAGTTAGTGCCTAGGAGGTCTCAAACCCTTATCTTGGATCTAGGAGATACCTGAGTTCAAGTGCTATCATAAATACAATACTATATTCATTGCCCATTGTGTAGGCATGACCTTCCAGAACCCACCTGGAATAGTTTACTACTTTGGAGGGTGAGCCATATTACTATGATGAATATTATATATATATTTATATATATATACATACCTCATGACTTGGAATGCTTATTGCATTTTCGCCCATCGCTAGATTTTTTGTTGATGAAGGCAACCTTCACAACAGAGAAGGGACATTAGCCCTAGTCCAAACAACCCTACAAGAGTTCTCATCTATTAAGAACATGCATGCTAGTGTCATAAGGAAAATTGGAGTGGACATGATGAATTAACCTATAATTTCTCCAAATCCTATGTGAAGTGTTGGGATCTTAGGTGGTTGGATGTTGAATGGAGATCCCAAATACCCACTATGGAAGAAGTTTTAGTCCAGATACTGAAATTCCCCACATTGTTTGTGCTACGTAAGTTGTACTACTTGTTTATTTTTATGCTTTTTTAATTTTTACTTTTCCATCTTATTGCTAATTCTATTTTTGTTTACTACAATTGTAGCCAAGTCTAAGGACATCATAGTGATTGTCTCAGGATGCACTGAGGTCAATCTTCTTTTCAAGTATGGTGAAGTTGACAGTTACCAGCACTACTTATGCCACAAGGCCCCAATAAGGATTACCCAAAATTTTTAATAGGCTAGGCTTATGGACCTCTTTTTGGTCAGGAACCAAAACATCCTGATAGCAGAAATGATTGCCATTGTTGACTCTTTCATAGAGAGTGCTGACTGCTTCCGCATGCGAGTTCACAATGTGCGGGTGATCTTTGAGATTACTAACGATCTCTTTTTCGATATCTTTGGTATCCCCTATGAAGGTTTACCTATGGGTGAAAAGACTAATAAGGATCTAAACCATATAGGGAACATTGAAGAGTGGTTGGGCACCGAGAAAGGTTGCAAGGGAATTCCCATAAATTTGGTAAATTTGTTGGTGGCCCAACACCTCTATCCCATCTTTTGGGCTCACACATTTCCCAAGCTTCTTTCCCAAGGAAAGGTCCTTGGGGTAGAGTAGGCTTGGATTATGAGGGACATAGTAGAGGAAGGGACATGATACAATTGAGCTAAATACCTTGCTAATGGCCTACGAGCTAAAATAATCAAACTTCGCAATAACCTCAAGGCAGGCTCTCAAGTACATTTTTCCTTTTTTATAGCATTCTTACACAAGTTTGGGGAATTTTTGGTAGTTTTTGAAAATAGGATATGAATGGTGCAAGATCACACCTAGATATCCAAGCCATGGATCCACCATCTATTCTGCATAACATGGTCACAGGACCCCCTAGAGGCTATTGGTGAGTCTTTTTCAGTGATCACCAAGGGCCTGGCTAGACTATCCTACCATGTGTACAATAGTGCTAGAGACACTCATCCCATGAACACAAGCAATGCCATGAGGGGGGCACAACTCATCATTGAGATGGTAAGATAAAAAATGCATATCAAGAAGCCTTGCCCCATAGAGGTGCCCATGTACAAAATTGAAGAAAGGAGAAAAAAGCTACATCTTAAAGTTAACAATGCATGATCTGAGTTTGCTAGTAAGTATATATTATTTAGTATATTCACCTTTTTATATATACATATATATTTTAAAGATATGTTCTAACTCTTGTTTATGTAACATAGACGAGGAGGAGGCCCCTGCCATAGAAGAGAAGCCCTTAGCAGGAGATGTCCCTCAGCCTGAGGGACACATAACAAACAAAGGCACTGCCAAAATCTTGAGGTATCTCGAAGAGGAGGGGCTACAATTTGAGGACAATGAATATGATCATTTTTTTGAAGGTGTGCAGATGGGTGATCCTCCTACTCTCACCCTGAGGGTTTGATAGGTAGGAGCTTGGCATCATCATTTACATTATGCTCTTCCTCTCTCTCTCTTCTCTCCTCTTTTTCCTTTTTTTCTGATGATGCTAATATTCTTTATCTTACAATGGGTTATTCTTTCATTAAACATCCTAAGTCTACATCCACTTTTCACTCACAACGTGGGTAGAAACCCCAAACAAGCTTGCCTTCATGAAAAGCATAGTGGATGACATGATTGACCATTTGAAATAGATAGATCCTAAGACAGGTATGTTTAGATTGTTGTTTTTATTTTTTTCCTTTTTATTACAACTAATTTTTTCCCTCTTTGGTGTAACAACCTCATGACTCAAATGGGACCCATGAAGAATTGTCCAAGTTGATGTTGTACCTGAGTTCCCTCCTAAGGTATAATGGGTGCCTCATTATATATATGACAAGGTAAGAAAATGTACACTACACTTGGCATGATCACTATGGGAATGTAGGCGCATGAACTAATACATTTGGAAATGAGTGCAAAAACTTGATGAATAGAAGGTAAGCCAGGTAGCTCACCTGGAAGACTTGTAGTCATGGTACGACTTCTTGATGTCTTGCGATAAATTAGAATGTTGCTAGTATACAACTATGATTGACTACACCAAATATTGGTTAGCTGTCAGGGGAAAGAATGAGGCTACAAACAAGGTTATTGAGCAGTGCTTGCAGATGGACCTCTTGGTTCCAAAGGACCAAGATTGGAAGGAATACAACACCAAGGTATATGAGTGGGGACAAACTCAAAAGAACCACATGTATTAGTACAAAATGGAACACATAGCCTATCATAAGAAATATAGAGATGAGTCTATGGAGCATTGAGGTCATGACCTATTCCTTGATGCCATTGGTGTGACACAGACTTACAATAGGTTTAAAAAAAACTTGGTGGTTAGTGAGTCCCAAGTGTGTGATCATAGTGTGTGAAATTAGTATATAGTGTTAGATAGGCACAATGGGGAAATGTGGAAGTATGGTCATAGTCTTTGGGACATTATGGACATGGTGTTGGTAGTTGCAAAGGAGGTTGGACCTATGAGGCTTATAGTTGTCATGTTGTGTAGGTCCTAGGAAGACTATGTCATGGTACTTAGCCAAGTGTCAAGCTCTAATGCTTGAGTGTGGGAGTGATGAAGATGCTAAGAGTGCTTTAATGCTTGATGCTTAAAGTGATTTTCTGATCATCCCTAAAATGCTAATTATCAGGGTATTTATAGGGCTAGGGTTAATGTGAGATGTGGACTGGATGCCACATGGCCTAGATTCCATGAAGAATGGGTGTGAACAAGATGCACTGACATGTTATGCTCAAAATGTCAAGCTTTGAGTGTTATGCTCAAAGTGTAATGCTTTTTAGGACAAGAACGGGAACTGAGAATCTGAAAAATTATGACCACATCACTTAGATTTCATGTGCAAGAGTTTGAAGGATCACCATGTACCTACAAATAATGCCAAAACAAATGCAACTTGGAGCCTATGCTCTGGGACTATGTCTTCCCCCTCCTCTGAGTAGGATCAAGCATAGGAATAATTTTGGGGATCAATGGGAGGTGCAAAAGTAAAGAAAACTATTGATCCTGGCTACCAGAAGGACGTTGGAGTTGAAGTGAAGGTCGTTGCCAAATTATGGGAGCTTTTGGAGGCATTCAAAGGCATTTCCCAAGTGTCACACTATCTATGCTACACAGCATGATGGAGTGTAGTGTGAATAGTTAGAAAATTTTTGTAGATTTTGGCTCATCATGATGTCTACGTTGCACAGCATAGTAGAGTGTAGCACAAGTACTTTGATGAATTTTTCCAAAATTTGCAATGTTTATTCATGGCACACTATCCACACCTTAGGGTGTAGTAGGACAGGCAACCTCAAAAGTCAAAAATATGCATCTCCCATGTCTAGATAGCTTGATAGATCTCTGGTCTGACACTTAGAAAAATTTGGCCCTGAAATCTATGTCACACTATCTACACTGTGTAGCCTAGTAGAGTGTGATAGGCCCAAAATATGGAAAATTTGCCAAACTATTTTGTCCATCTTGAGCACTTTTGACAACCTCTAGCCTAGTACTTGGGTGGACTAGCAACCAAGACATGTGTTAAGCTAGGAGAGCTGGAGAGTGTAGTGAGCTTGACAGTCTGAAACATAGAAAATTTGCCAAACTATTTGGTCCATCCAAAGTAGACCTTGATCACTTCTAATTTGACATTGGCGCAAACTGGCCTTGGAAGCATGTGCTACACTGGCTATGTTGGGGAGTGTAGTAGGCAAACTTAGAAAAATTTTGTAAACACAAAAATCCCAATGTGCTATGCTATCTACGTTGCATAGTGTGACACCAAACTTAGAAAAATTTTGTCCAAGTATTGACACTTAGAAAAATTTTCCATTAAGCTACAAGAGCCCAAAATTAGTGGTGTCTTAAAGGTCAACATGTAGACCAATGCTTTGCAATGGGTAGAGGAGGTCATGATTAGGTCATATAGGCTCAGTGTAGTGTTCTTTTGTTTTAGATCTTGTTTAACCTATAACAATGCATCTAGAAAGTCTTTGCCATTGTCTACTATTTTGTTGGCCTTCAACTCCTCCATGTGGCCCAAGAAATGAATCTCTCATGGAGGAGATTTGGGCTTTGCTTGCCTTGGTTGTTTTTAAGCCTCAGTGCTTAGTTGTTCATTAGTTATGGTGGCCCTCTCAGTTGATTTGGTCATGGGGATAGTGGATAAGGGGATCGACTTTAGTGGGCCTACTACCCTTTGCTCTTGGTGTTGCCTAATCATTTTGTCAATAAGGAATTCATTAGGCCTTCTGAATTGCCACCCTAATTGCCTATTGGTATTACTTGAAGGATGGGGCCTTAGGCAAGTAGGGACTAATGCATTTTCCACCATTGGACTCCTTACAATTGGGGAGTCTACATGTTGTGGCACCTTTATGATAAAGGATGACTAGGTAGTTCTTGCTACAACATGCTATAGGTCCCTAACGATAAAAGGTGTTATGGGTACCTAAGGTGATGCTCTGACAACGAAAGGGGGCCTTGAACCAATTGACATTGAAGGGGCCCCAACATTACCAGAGGGCACCTGAACCATGAATGGCTCCGACGCAAGTTCCGAGTTGTCATAAAAACTTATAGCATTGATGGTGTATCCTATACTAATTGCATTAAGAGGGCCCTTGTAGACCCTCATTGATTGGTTTTGGGGCTAAACTAGGTTGGTTGCATCAAGGACCAACTTTTCCTTATCAATCATGCATTGTATATCATCCTGTAGGGTCATGTAGAAGTCTATGTTGTGGTCAGGAAATTAGTGATAGTGGCAAAACTATTCTAGCCTAAAATGTTTAAGGACGAAAGGCTCATTTGGTGCTATAGATGCTGGATGCCTAAGAAGCTCATAGTATCCGTCATATCTCTTATGAGCTTCCTCAAACATCTAATTTTATTGGATTCTTCCAACCTTAACTAGTTGGTCTAGGAGTTCTAATAGCTTGGTGGGAAATTATGTGTACTTTGAGCCATCTTTACACTCAAAGATTGGCCTTGGGGTAGCTAGTGCCATGGCCACTAACGATGTAGCCTAGTTGCTAGTCATAGTGTTAGAGCTAGAAGCCTTGTTGTTAGTTGGGGCCTTAGATGGCTTGGTTGTTGGTTTGGAATTATTTGGCTTGGTCTGTCTATCCATTGTTTCCAGAGTTGTGTTTACTTGTTTGCCCTTATTATTTTCCTTTTAAGCATGCAAGTTCTTGAATGCTCTTGGTTTAGAAAATGCTTGACTTATTGATTGTAGGGCCAGGTAATACAATTTTGACTTAATGAATTCATTCACTACACGTTTGAAAATTACTAGTAGATGTGTTTCTATGGTGGGCTCATGGATTTCATTGAGCGACACACCCTAGCATTGAATGAATTTTGCATGGGCTCTAAGTAGCCCTACTTATTTTGCATTAGCTAGTCAAGGTCACCTCAAGCTTTAAGTTATACTTGAAGTGCATGATGAATTAGCTAAGAAAATTCTACAAGGAGGAAATGGAGGCCTTAGGGAGCACATAGTACCAATCCAATGCTTTACCAATTAAGGACATGATGAACACATGGATAATGGCATGTGGCCATGCTTTTGGTAGAAGGCATTTAGATTAAAAGATCACTAAGTGAGCATTGGAGTTTGTAGCATTCAAAAACATCAATCATTGAAACACCGAGAGGTCATCGGGTGTACAACCTAAACTCAAGTTTATTAGAGGTCCATGTTGGAGAAAATGAAAATGGTGTGCCTTGAATAGTCTGGTCAATCAGACAGGGACTTATGTGGTGTACATAACTCTCTCTAGATAGAGTTTTCAAAGTGTCACATGCAGGAGTTGGAACAAGCAGGAGCATGACATGCATAACAATGGGAGTGTACCAATGTGAGTGTATCAATGAATATTAACAATAGAATTAAACAATTATACCAAAAATTTGAAACACATAGTGTAGGAAAATAAAATGAGAGTTTAAGTAAATAAATGCACCACCCCAAGATTGGGAAACATGAATTTTGATTAAATGATATGTAGAGTCAACACATAGTGTCATAAAAGCATAGTAGGGTAGTGAGGTAGTATGGTCACAATCCTTGGGACATTGTAGATGCAATGCTGGTAGCTACAAAGGAGGTAGAACCTACTGGGTTGGCAATTGTCATGTTGTACAGGTGCTAGGAAGACTAGGTTATGGTACTTGTCTAGGCATCAAGCTTAGATGCTCAAATGCGAGAGTGCTCAAGATGTGAAGAGTGCTCTAATGATTAATGCTTAAAGTGATTTTCTAATAAACCTTTCTACTAACCAACCTTTAAAATGCTAATTGCTAGGATATTTATAGAGCTAGGGTTGTCATGAGATGTTGACTGGATGCCACGTGGCCTAGTTCCACGTAGCATGGGTGTGAACAAGTCACACTGGCATGCCATACTCAAATGTTAAGTTCTAAGTGTCAAGCTCAATGGTGCTATGTGCTACAGGATAGGAATGAGAACTAAAATTATGCAAAACTATGACCATACTAGCCAAAATGTATGTGCCAAAGTCTAAAGGATTGCCATGTTCCTACAAACAATGCCAAAACAAAATGCAATTTGGAGCCTACGCTCCATGACTATGTCTTCCCCCTCTTTTGAGTAGGGTCAAGCATAGGAACAATTTTGGGGATTAATAAGGGATGCAAAGGGAAAGTAAACTATTGATGTTGACCACTGGAAGGATGTCAAAGTTAAAAGAAGATTGATTTTGAGTTCTGGGAGCTTCTGGAGGCATTTGGCGGCATTTTCCAAGCGTTACACTATCTATGGTACACAACATAGTGAAGTGTAGTGTACATACTTAGAAAATTCTTGTAGTTTTTGGCCTGTTATGCTCTCTATGTTACATAGCGTAGTAGAGCGTAGCACTCCTATTTTGATGAGTTTTTCCAAAATTGGAAATGCCACTCTAGGTTGTAGCAAGATAGGTGACTTCAACAACCAGAAAATGCATGTTCCATGTTAGAATAGCTTGATACCTCCTTGTTTCACACAGAAAAAATATTAGCCTTGAAAACCTGTTACACTTGCTACACTATACAATGTAGAAGAGCATAATAATAATTTTTGGATGAATTTTACCAAAATTCATAAGATTTCTTCATGGAATCTTGACCACACTCTGAGGATGAAGCAAGGCAAGTAGCTTTGGTAGTCAGAAAATTGTCAAATTTGAAAGACTCTAGATCCAGCACTTAGAGAAATTTGAGCCCTAGATCTTGTCTTATGCTGCCTATGCTGTGTAGTGTAGTAGGCCCAAAAAAGATAGAAAATTTGCAAAACATTTTTTCCCATGCTTAGCACCTTTGACAACTCCTAGCCTGACATTTGGATGGATTGGCAACTGAGACATGTGTTAAGCTAGACAAGCTGAAGAGCGTAGCAAGCTTGATGACCCAGGAGATGGAAAACTTGCCAAACTTTTTGGTCCATCCTCAGTGCCATTTTGACTACCTTTGTCTCGACATTTATGCAAATTGGCCTTGGAAACATGTGCTATGCTGGCTATGCTGTGGAGCGTAGTAGGCAGACTTGGAAAAATTTTGTAAATATCAAGACTTCCAATGTGCTACACTTTCTACGCTATGTAGCATGACACTAGATTTAGAAAAAATTTTCCCAAGTTTTAACACTTAAACAATTTTGTTGTTGAGTCATAAGAGCTCAAAATTAGTGGTGTTTCACTAGTTCCTCTTTGTTGATGTCTAGAGGATTGACCTGAGAGATGTCAACAAAAAATACAAAACACCACAATGAACATGATATCAACACCATTCATCAGTGCCTACTTAGATGATGCTTTTCTATGCTTGAGAGTGCCAGTGAATGAAATATGGTAGGGAATAGAGGATAGGTTCAAGGAGATGGGTTAGGGGACAATGGATGGAAGGGATAACTATGGGATGCAATGCCATGATAGCCTATTGTCATAGAATGAGCCCTCATCAGAGTTCTTGTGAGTGAGTCAGCATGCAGAGGTGTCCTCCCCTTTGGATTGCGACCTCTTATTAGTGTGCTTATGAGACAATCAAGCCAAGGTTAGAATAGTCGCAAGATGACAACTATGCCATTTAACTTGGGTATTTAGCTAGTCCCATTTTCTTTTCTTCTTTCTATTTTCTTTTTTTTGTTTGCTTTGTTTTATATTTATTATTTTTTTTTGCTTCTTTTCTTTTCTTTCTTCTTTCTTATTTTTTTCCCAAGAGAATTGTATGACCATATCTGCTTAAAGGAAATCACATCATAGCTGTAGGATAGGTGTTTCCTCCCTAAGATGATTTGTGTTACATCCATGTGGGGATTTGACCAACCTACAAAGGCTCCCCATGGGACAAGTTGTGTTATGTTGATCATGGGTTCAGTGGCTAACTACAGGAAATGGTTTCATATGCATTGGAGAAGCTTGCAAGGGATGTGGAAAGCTGCAAGATCAAGAGGTAGAGGTTAGGTTGGCTAAGAGGATAGGAGGGGTGTGCACTCTTAAGTAGCTAGGTAAGCTAAAATAGATACATTAGAACAATGTAGTGTCTTGCCATCGCGGTGAAATTCACCCTTGAGCAACACCACCTAGGCTTCATCCTACAAATGCAACATAGAGAAAACATGAAAAACAACCATCATGTGAGATGAAGACAAAGTCTTGTCTGCCTAGGACATTACAAGGGCTACGAGTGCTGTGTTAGGTGCATGCAATGTCCAAAGCAAGAAGGCTAGTATAGGCATCGATGGTGGCAGATTGGAAAGCTGCAACAGCCACACCAAAAGTGAGCACTCAAGAGGCTAGGAGAAATGGTGATGTAGGTGATTAGGCATTATTAGCAAAGGTAGTAGCCAGGAAATTCAGCTGCAAGGTGAAAAGCCATGCTGGTGAATGCTCTTCCAAACTCTAACAATGGCAAGGGTTGGAGGATGATAGCACTATGGCTAGGCCACAATATTGCTAGGATTCTCGTAGGAGGTGCTGATGATGAGAGCTATGACCAAGATGATTGGCGATGGTGGCAGTAGCTATGAAATGTTAGTAAGATGACAAATGGCATCTCTGGAAGATTAGCAAGATGTCAAGGATGGTGACATTGCAAATGTTCCAAAGGGTTTTCCCTTGAGAACATGAACTTCATTCTAGAACTACAATGCCCCACCCCATCTTGCCTAAGAGGGATGGGTAGGTGATAGAAGATTGAAAGTATTCTTGCTCACTTGTTCGTAGGATCATGTATGTTGAGTCATAGATGCTAAATCATGAACCCAGTTTTAGGTCTTGGTAGACCATTGGCTATGCAAGTTTAAGGTCTCAACAGATTTTGATCCTAGTTTAAGGTTTGGGTAGATCATGCTGTGCTAGTTTAGGCTCCTAGAAAACCATTGTACTAGTTTACATTTTAGTAAGTGGTGGATGGCTAGTTTAAGTTCATAGAGGACCATGCTATGGGTGCCAGTTTCATGTCATAGCCCAAGGACATTCTATGTTAGTTTAACATCATAGTGGGTTTTCTATGCTAGTTTAACATCATAGAAAATGATCTAATTACCTTTATTTCATTGTCAATGTGATACTACATGTTAATTATAATATGGCTTTAGGTACAAGTGGTTGATAAGATTGGTGAAATCATTACCATCTAAAGCAGCAAGCTTGAAGGCTCCATTTTTGTACACCTTAGTGAGCAAGAAAGGCCCTTCCTAGTTAGTTGAGAACTTGATCATAGGCTCGTGAATGGCCTTGAGGACTAGGTCCCCTTTCTTGATTGGTTGTTGGTGTAGATTGTGGTAATGCTTTTTCCATTGCGTCTCTTGGTACCACTCAATGTGATCAAGCCTTTGGATGCACTCTTCCTCTGTAGAGTCGATATCAATGATTCTCAAATCTTTATTCCTAGCCTCATCCAAGAAGTTTGAGAGGATCATGCAAAGTGATGGGACTTGCAATTCAAGAGGCAACACTACTTCAGATCCATACACAAGACTATATGGTGTTTTAACTGTTGTAGTTCTACATGTCATGCAGTAGGCCCAAAGTCCATAGACTAGTTGTTCATGCCATTGTTGCTTGCTGTTATTAAGCATATTCTTCAGGAGGTTGACAATCACCTTATTTGTAGCCTCCACTTGGCCATTTTCCTAAGGGTAGTATGGTGGTGAAAAGGAGTGTTTAATGCTGAAGTTTTTAGAAAAGGCTTTGGTTTCTACACTACTAAATTGTGGCCCATTGTCTGTGGATATAGTCATGGGGAGACCAAATCGGGTCACTTTATTATCAAGAATAAATTTGCAAACCTACTAAGATGTTTTCTTCCTAAGGGCAATAGCTTCTACTCACTTCATGAAATACTCAGTTGTGGTAATAATGAAGTTGTATCTAGTGGAAGAATTAGGCATTATAGGCCCTATGATGTCCAACCCCCAACATTGAAATGACCATGTGATTTGTGTAGTATGCAGTTCAGTCAATCACACATGTATTAGATTCCCATGCCATTGACACACATCACATGCCCTAACCTTGAAGATGCAATCACACTTCATATAAGGCCAGTAGTAACTTAGACATCTAATTTTTTCCAACATTTCCCTAGGAGCTATATGCGCCCCCACATAGACCCTCATGGACTTGGTCAATGATCCTTTGTGCTTCACTACTGCTAATGCAAGTTAATACTATCCTGTCATAAGATCTATGACATAAGGTACTATCACCTATAAGGACGTATTGTCATGATCATTTTCACACTGCGTCCTTTCAGGTAGGTGTTATGTTTGGGGCGGTTCCCCCTATTGGAGGTATGCTTTGATGTCTTCATATCATTCCTAAGCATGAGGTGTACTTATGGATGCAATACCTGTTGTGTGGATTATAGGTTCAATGCAATTCATTATGGAAGTAGGCAAAGTAGAGAACATATTTGTCAATATGCTTAAGTCTAAGGTAGCTAATGCGTTAGCTATGGCATTTTTATTACAGGGGATATGTTGGACATCTATGGTTGCAAATTGTTTCAGTAAGCACTTTGCCAAATCATAGTAAGGTTTTAGGTGTTATGCTTTATAGGCGTAAACCTTTGTGACTTGGTTAATGACCAGATATGAATTACCTTGAATTTCTATGTTTTGAATGTCTAACTCTTGATTTTCTAGAATGCCTCTAAGGAGACCTTCGTATATCACTATGTTGTTTGTATAAAGACATGTAAAGTGGTACGCAAAAGGTCAGATATCTTTAGAGGGAAATGTGATAATAGTAGCAACACTACTACCTTGTGTGGTTGAAGCACCATCAAAGTGTAAAATGGCCTTGAAGTCTGCAAGTATCAAGCTTATACTACTAACATGCTCGTGTAGGAATTCTGGATCTATTGTTGCTTGATCATCTATGGGTGAAGCCATGAGTTGCATGGCTATTGCTTAACCCTTTGTGGATGATTATGCTATGTAATGTAGGTCAATCTTTATGGTTATTGCTTTCTATTTGGCTATTCTACTACTTTTATATATGTTGGTTGTAATGGCCCTAAGTATTTTACCCTTGAAAATGATGTTGACTTGACCATGGAAGAGGTAGTATCTCCATTTTTTTAGTGTAAAAACCAAGGCAAGATAGTTTTTCTCCACATCATTGTATTTTTCCTTGTGTGCTATTAATGCATGACTTAAGTAGTAAACAAGAACCTCAAAATCATTGTCTCTCTTTTGATAAAGCAGGGAAGCAATGAATGTATCTGAGTTTGCAAGGTAGATGTAGAAAGGCTTATCTCTTTGTGGAGGATAGACAGTTGGGAGATGAACCAACTCCTTTTTTAGGTTGTTGAATGCTTCTTGGCATTGATTTGTCCACTCAAGTTAACTTTTTTTGAGTAGGTGTTGCATTGGGTGTAACTTATCAGTCAACCTAGCAATAAACCTACGTATAAATTGTATTCTACCTTGCAATCCACATAGCTCCTTAAGGTTTTCTGGTGGTGCTAAGTTGATAATAGCCTTGACCTTATTGGGGTCTATGCATATTCCTTTTTTTGATATTACAAAGCCTAACATGCAATTAGTTTTAATGCTGAAGATATACCTTTTTGGACTAAGGTGAAGGTCATGCTTATGGCAACATTGAAGGAAAAGGTTGAAGTCATTTGCATGGTCATGAGCCTTCTTAGACTTAACTATTATATCATCAATGTAGTGACTAAATATGTAGGTCATCTCACATTGGTATGTTGCTCTAGCATTTTTTAGTGTAAAGGGCATCATTGTATAATAAAACATCCTCCAAGGGGTCATGAAAGTAGTATTAAGTTGCTGTTCTAGGTTTATGAAAATTTGGTTGTACCCCAAGAACCCATCCATGAAGGATAACAAGGCATGACCAACTATAGTATTGACAAGTTGGTCAATACTAGGCAATGGAAAATCATCTTTGATGATTGCCTTGTTTAAGTCTTAGAAGTCTATGCGTATGAGTATAGCCTAAATTTTCTTAGGGACAACCACGATGTTTGACACCTAATCTACATAATTGACTACTTGAATAAACCCATCTTGGTAAAGTTTAGTGATTTTGTCATGGACAAACAATGTGATTTCTGGCTTGATTTTATGAGCTTTTTGTTTGACTAGCTTGACACATGGATCTAAGATAATGTTGTGTTGTATTATGCATAGGTCTAAGCCCGACATATCCTCATAAGACCATGCAAACACCTTGACATTGTATTTAAGGACTCTAGAGATATTCTATTGGATTTGAGGCTCCAGTAAAGAGCTAATCTTTAATTTTTTTGTCTTACTTTTACATGTTGTTACAAGGATTTGTATGAGTGGATCCTTAGTCACAACACCTACTTCTAAGTCTAAAGCTTGGACTAGATGTTCTAACTAGTCTAGTGACATTTCTAAGGATGCTACATTGGTGTCACAAGGAGGAAGTTCAAAGTCCAAAAGCTTTGTGTTCATGCATCTCATGAGTCTACCATAAGGTCCAGTCAAGATTAAAGGTGAACAAAGATTCTTGTGTGTGCTCATTTTCCCAAGAAATCATACAAAATAACTAGAAAAAGGTCAGGTGGTACCTATCTAATAAAAAAAATGAAGAAAAATGCATAAAATGAGAAAAATAATGCTATAAAAAGTAACTATGTAGTATTTTAAAATTTCCAGTTTAAGGTCTTAGTCGACCATGCTATGTGTAAGGTGTAAAGCTAAGAAAAAATTGAAAGGCTTGAAGTGTGGTGCTAAACTAAATGTCCATTGGGTAGGCAAAGAAATGTAAAAAAATTCAAAATGTAAAAAGCTGAAAAAGTTAGAAATGTTTTTCTAACTTTGGGTGCTACGCTGCACAAGACATAGGATGTTCCACATTACGCACGAGACATGGGACGTTCCGCATTATGCACAAGACACAGAGCATCCCACATTATGCGTGGGACATAGGATGCCCTACAAAGGTGATGTTTCATGTGACTCTAGAGGGTATAAATAGGGGTTTACCCATGGTAAACCTATCATTTTCACCATCAGAGATAATACTCTAGAGCATAGCATGATCAAGAGCAAAGCATAGCACCTACATAGCATGACAATCAACAAGCTAGAGCTTGATAGTGAGACAATGGCATGTAGAAGCTAGCATAGACACCTTAGCCTAGCTAATGTTGATGAAGGCAAGTGCAACCTATAGTGGCTTCCTAGGGCACATGTTGAAGAGCATTAGGAGGCATTGTCTGACAGGTAGGCCATCACGCTGCCTTCATCATTTTTTTTCGTTTCGTTTTTTGCTTGTTATGCATTTGTGTTTTGGGGTTTTAGGGGCAACCTAGCCTAACTGAGGATTGTTTTTTCCACTACCTCTACCATGGCTAGCATGCTATGGCCATCGTTGCTACCACAACCATCGTTCCATGGCTACCACCCTTGCTGTGGTCATCACGCTGGGGCCACATCAGTTGCCACAGTTGGGAATGATGCGTGCATCACCTTCTTCCTTCTAACCTTTGTTTAAGAAAGGGTTTGATGATGTTCTACACTATGATAGTGGATGAGAATTTTATCATGGATTTCTGAGTGTTATGCACCATGAGATGGGGTAGGGTTTTGGTTATGTCCCATGCGGCAGGACTTGATGGGGATTTCATGCATTCTACTTAGCATAATGCATTAGGGAGGGTTTTTTCATTTTACATTTCATGTTGTATAACAGGGGATTTTTGTGCATCCCATGTGGTGGGATGAGGCAAGGGTTTCACAAGCATCCCACATAGGCTACCAAGCTGTAGGACATCCCCAAGAGCATAACTAACAAGTTGAAAACATTTTGAAAATTTTTGAGACTACTATTTTGTCATGTTCTAGTGTTTTATGCACCATGGGAGTGTAACTAGTACCTATAAAGAATTTGTACAACTTTTTTTATGTCTGTGCAGTTGTTACACTCATTGGGAGCATGGGTGACAGTGAAAAAAAAATTTCACTTCACTAGTTCTCCAAAAATATCATGCTCCATGGCAACATGATGATCACTTAGAAGAATTTGGCATGGAAAATTGTTACACTCTACAAAAGTGTAACTAATACTTGGAAAAAATTTTGAAATTTTTTTTTACATAGTTTGTCCACTATTTTTATTGTTTTATTGCCCTTATTATGCACTAATGTTTTCATTGTGATAATGCAAGGTAATGCTGAAATCAGTCCTCATTGTGGTTGAGCTTGTGGGGATCTTGTGCTATATAAGCACCCCTGTGCCCAATGTCCCTACACCACATGCACACATAGGAGACCAAGTGATCTAGTTCAGAGAGAGTGCACAAGAATTCTTGGAATTCCTACTTCACCACTTCAACATGATGACGTGGTCACACTTGTCTGCTAAAGTAATAGGCATGTTGGTTGAGACATTATTACCTGGGTTAAACCAAGGCATTTTAAAATTCATGATGGATGGACCTACTAAGGGTGAAGGGGCAGGGAGCTCAAGTTAGTGCCTGAAATGCCTAAGACCCTTTTCTTGGATCTAGGAAATGCCAAAGTTTAGATGCTACCATAAATACAATACTTTGTTCACTGCTCATCACATGGGCACAACCTTCCAAAATCCACCTAGAACCATCTACTATGCTAGAGGGTGAGTCCTATTGGGATGATGGAAATTGCATTTTGTTTGTTTTGCCTTACTTGGAGTGCTTATTACTATTTTATCTATTGCCAAATTCTTGATTGATAAAGGTGGCCTTCATGATAGAGAAGGGGCGCTAGCCTTTATCTACTAAGAACATACATGCTAGCATCATAGAGAAACTTGGGGTAGCTATGAAAACTTACATGATCAAGTACTTCAAATATTAACATGAAGTGCTAGGATCTTGGGTGGTTAGATGGCGAGTGGGCATTCTGTCAAATATCCATTGTGGAAGAATTGCCAATCCAAGCACCACCATTCCCCATACCATTTGTGCTAGGTAATTTGTCACCTATTTATTTTATGTTTATGCATGGCTTTTTTTCTTTTTTGTTCCATCATGTTGCTAATTTTGTTTTTAACTACAGTGGCTGCCAAGTACAAGGAGGTCACAGTGATCACCTCAAGAGACACTGAGGTCAATCTTCTTTTTAAATACGACAAGGTTGAAAACTCACAATGTTGGTTATACCATGAGGTCCTAGCAAGGATTTCCCAAAATGTTCAAGAGGCTAGACTCATGGACCTCTCAATGGTGGTGACCCAAAACATCCCAATAGCATAAATGATTGCCCTTGTTGACTCTTTTACAGAGAGTGCCGATTTTTTTCATACATGATTTCACAACATGCAAGTGGTCTTTGAGATCATGGAGGAATTCTTTTCTAACCTCTTTGGTGTCCCCTCTGAATGTTTACCAATGGGCAAAAAAACTAGTAAGGGCCTAAACCACAAAGGGGAAATCGAAGAATGGTTGGGCATCGATAAAGATCACAAGGGAATTTTTATGAAGACAGTTAAATTGTTTGTGGCCCAACATATTTATCCCATCTTCTGAGCTCACACTTTTCCCAAGCTAATTTTCCAAGAAAACTTTTTTCGGATAGAGTAAGCTTGGATCATGAGGAATGTGATGGAGAAAGTGAATCAATACAACTAGGCTAGATAGCTTGCAGATGGCTTGTAGGCTAAGATGATAAAACTACGGAGAAAACTTGAGGCATGTTCTCATGTTCATTTTGCATTTTTTATAGTGTGCTTGGGAAGGTTTTTGAAATTCCTAGCGGTTTATGAAAATGGGATATGGGTGGCACAAGATTGCACCCAAATATCCAAGCCATGGATCCACCATATATTCTGCATAACTCGAGCACAAGACCCTCTAGAGGCTATTGGTGAGTCCTTTTCAATGACCACCAAGGACTACGTAGGACCATCCTACTACATGTGCAACAGTCTTGGAGAGGCTCCTCCCATCAACATGGGAAATGTAATGAGGGGGGCCTGTCTTATTGCTAAGATGGTGAAATCAAAATTGCAAATCAAGAAGACTCATTTGGCAGAATTATCCTCATGTGCAATTGAAGAAAGGGACAAGAGGTCACACATCAGAGAGTTTGTTGGTGAGTATGCCTCAATTGGAATATTTGCTACTTCTTTTCCATTTTCTTTTTTTTGACATATATGTTTTAGGTAGGTGCTCTAACCCTAGCTTATGCATCATAGGTGACGAGGAGGCCTTTGCCACAGAAGAAGAGGCTCCTACCACAAAAGAGGAGGCCCCTGCCCCAGAAGAGCAGGCCCTAGCAAAAGAGGAGTGTTTTGTAGAAAATGTCCCACAACCTAAGGGAAATATGACAATTGAAGACTCTGCTACACTTCTAAGGTAGCTCAAAGAAGAGGGGATACATTTTGAGGATGATGAGTTTGATGGTGTGAAGATGGGAAATCCCCTCACTCTCATCCTTGAGGGTGTGCTAGGGAGGAGATTTGCACTACCATTTACATTATGCTCTTACTTTCCCTCTTTCCTCTCATCCTCTTCTCTTGCCTTTTCTCCTTTTGTTTTCACCTTCTTTTTTTCTGTAACACTAACATGCTTTATCATGTAGCGGGTGATACTTCTACTAGATGCCCTGAATCTTCATCCACTTTCTACTTAGAACTCTGGGCAGAAACCCTAGACAAGTTTGCCTTTATGCAGGGCACAATGGATGATACGATCAATAGTATAAAGTAAATAGATCTTGAGATAGGTATATTTGGGCCAAAATATTTCTTCTCTTTGATGTAATAGCCTCATGACTTAAATGGGACCTGAGAAGGGTAGTCAAAATTGAAGTTGTGCCTAATCTCCCTCCTGAGGTAGCAGAGGTGCCTTGTCATATATATGACAAGGCAAGAAAATGTACACTAAACTCAACACAATCATTGTGGGAGTGTAGGTGCATGAATGAGAAACTCTAGAAGCAAGTTCAAAAGCTCAAAAAGGAGAAAATTAAGCTAGGCAGCTTGATTGGATGACTCACAATCACAATATGACTTTTTGATGGCCCACGATAAATCAAATGGTATCTTGTGCATGCCCATGATTGATTATGCCAAATATTAGTCAGTTGTGAGGGGAAAACATGAAGCTACATGTGAGGTAATTGAGAAATTCCTGCAGATGGATCTCATGGCCCAAAAGAACCAATATTGGAAAGATTATAGTGCCAAGGGTATGAATGGAGGCAAGTGCAAAAGAATCACAAGTATCATTACAAAACGGAACATGCTCCCTACCACAAAAAATACAAAGATTAATCTATAGAATGCCAAGGTTTTGAACTATTCCTTGATGCAATCGATGCTTCCCATGCTTATAATAGATTTGCAAAGCACATGGTGGTTAGTGAGTCCCCAAAGAGGGAAATGACCATGCCTTCTAGGGAAGGTACATCTGCTATGTTTTCTCTGGGGCCACCCATATGGACATAGGAGAGGAAAACTGGGAAAATATGATAGAGGAGGAAATCCTCTATTGCTTGGAGTTTGGCCTTAACAAAATGTTTCCAAACATGGATGCAGGCCCATCTCAAGTTCATTAAGTTTACTTTATTATGATTGATTTCATGACAGCTTCATATGTTATCCATTGATTAGTTTATTGTTTTATCTTTGGTTTGTATAGGATCTATATGAAGATGCAGGACCTAGCAAAGTAGTAGATAAGAACAAAGGAGAGGAGCCATAGTCTATACACTGATGTTTTAAAATGTTTGAAATGTAATCCCATTGTTGGGCAATTTTGTAACTTTGAAAGTGGACGTAATCTTGGACTATGTATTTCATTCACAATTTAATAAAAAAGCATGATAATTATTTTATTTCTTTTGCTTGGGATTTTTTTTGATGTAATTAGGACCCTTGTGGACCCCAAGTGATAGTTTAAGGTCATTTTGGACCATGCTGTAGTTTAAGGTCATTTTGGGTTGTGGCTAGTTTAAGGCCATTTCAGGCCATGCTATAGTTTAAGGCCATTTTAGGCCATGGGTAGCTATAAGATGGAGTGGGTTGTCAGTTTTAGGCCTTGGTGGGCTGTGTGATAGTTTAAGGCCATTCCAAGCCATGTGATAGCTAAACAAAGAATAACTAACATGGAAAGTAAACATAATGCAAAATCAAAACTATACAAACAAAAGTACCAAAGACAAAAAAAAATAAAGAAGTAAATTAGGGACATGACCTAATTGTGTAGATGTTTCCTAACTCAATGTGGGTTAGGTGATGTGTAAGGCCTAGAAGATTTAAGGTGATTCTCTTCTAGGCTATCTTCTACCGTTGAAAAAGGCAATTTTTCCCATAGAGTTTCTTTGTGTGAATCGTTAGTTTTTCTTGGTTCACTTGCTAAACAACATTGGGTTTTGTTGCCAATAGGTGGTGTATCTTCAATTACTTCTATTTTTGAACCTTGCTTAGTGTCTATATTTTTGATAGCCTTAGGGGCTATGTCGTCACCAAAGATCACCACTTCTCCACCTGCATAGGATAGGTGGATCTCTTGCTGGATTGGTGAAGAGATAGCCCTTAATTGGGCTAACCAAGATCTTCCTACGATTAAATTGAACCTAGGCATCTCCTCTACCATGATAAATTTTGCATTAGTGGGGAATTGATCCCCTACCACAAAATCAATAGTGACTGTTCCCTTGACCACGTCACGTGCCCCATTGAAGGACTTTAAACAAGAGGTTGTTGTGGGCCTAATTTGATCCACTAGGCCTAGCTTGTTAATGATAGGGAATAAAATAACATTTTTTGCAGTCCCATCATCAACATGCACCCTACAAATCCTGTACTATCCTACACAAATTGTTATAAACATGGGGCCAATGGTTACTTGACCTTTTTCGAGGTTATCTTTAATGGCTTCATCATGAAAAGTTAAGAATGTTGGTCGTGGCTCTTTAGTCATAGGTGAAAACATCATGGCATGAATGGCCTTTTCTTCTACTGGCATGTCTTCGTTAATAGGAATGGATGCTAGCATGTGAACCAAAGCCTCACAATGTGTAGGAGAAGTTATAATTATGTCATACAGGCTCAAAGTTGTATTTCTCTATTTCAAAGCCTACTTGACTTGTGCGAGTGCATCTAGAAAATATTTCCCACCATCTGGTTATTTGGTGGTATTTATTTCCTCCACATTCCCTAAGAGATAGATTTCCCAAGGAGGAGGAGACATGGATTTTAGTTGAATAGCCTTATGGATTGATTGTTGTGCACACGTGTCTATGTCGGTAGCTTTTGGTGATAAGGCCATGGAAACCACCGACAAGGGGGTGGGCTTATGGGGCCCTAGTGTAGTGCATTCCCTAATCATCTTGTTAGCTATATGGTCATCATGTTTCCTCAAGTGAGAAGGTTGTGATGTAGTTCCAACCACTAGACTCTAGGTAGATGGAGGGTTTGTATGTTTTAGCACCCTTATAACAAAAGGTGCTTGGGTTGTTGTCACAACATGCTACGGGTCCCTAACCATGAAATGTGTTGCAAGTGCCCAAGATGGTACCTTGATGACAAAGGGGGCTTGTGGCGTAGTTAACATCGAAGTTTCAACACTATGGGAAGGCACACGGACCACAAATGGCTCATGTGTTGACTCTACATTGTCATCAATGCTGATAGCATTAATGGTGTATCCTACATTGCTAGCATTCAATGGGTCCATATAAACATTCATAGATTTGTTCTTTGACCAGAAAAGACTATTTTCATCAAGGAACAGATTACCTTAATCAATCATGCATTGGATATAATCTTTCAATGCTAAGTAGTAATCCGTGTCATGGCCACATAGCTGGTGGTAATTGCAAAATCGATCTAGCCTAAAATTTTTGGGTATTGGAGGCTCATTAGGCATATCTATAGAGGGGTCTTGAAGGATCTCGTAGTACCTTTTGTGATGCTTGTGAGCATCTTCTAACATTTTCTTATGTTGAATGTGCCAAGCACTTAGCATTTGATCCAAGAGCTTTGATGGCTTGATCAACGAAGGGGTATACTTTGAGTGATCCTTGTGCTTAAAGTTTTGCCTTAGCAAAGCTTGCATCTTGGACATTGATAATGCAGGTTGGTTGGTTCCCACATTGCTAGAGCTTGATGTTTTGTTGGTAGTGGCTAGGGCCTTAGGTACCTTAGCCACTTGTTTGTTGTTGTTGTTCTTAGCTTCATTAGCCACAACCACCATAGTGGTTGCCATGGCTTTCCCCTTTTCTTTATCTTTCTTTGCATGTGCGTTCTTGTAAGCTATGTAAGACAGGTATTTGCTAGCCTCTTACGCATCTTGTATGCTCTTTATTTAAGCAAAAATCTTGGCTAAGGAAGTGCAGGGATGAATAATATATCTTAGATTTAGTGAAATAATTCATGGCACCCTTAAAAATGGCCAGCAAGTGGGTTTTAGCAATGGGCTCATGAATCCCTTTTAGAGAGGCACTCCAACATTGTGTGAATTTTTGCATAGGTTCTAGCACTTCTTGCTTAACATTCATGAGTTGGTCTAACATGGCTTCTAGCTTCAAGTTGTACTTGAAGTAGGTTACAAATTGACTTAGCAACTCCTCCAGAGTCAAAATAGAAGTGGGGGAAAGTGCACAATACCAATCTAAGGCTTTGCTAGTCAAAGACATGATGAAGACATGAATAATCACGTGCATCCATGATTGTAGTAATAAGGACTCAAAATAGAAAGTAACTACGTGGGCATTTGGATTACCCTCTCCATTGTATTTTGTGAATTGGGGAAGTTTTACCCTAGGAGGCAACATGATCGGAGAAATGATAGGGCTAAGAGGATCATCCTAATAGAAGTCCATTACATGGACTATTTCAGAGCTGACTACTTTAAGTCACTTGACCTCATCAGTGAGGGTTTGGATGAACTGGAACACATGATCTAAACTTAGGGATGTTGTAGAGGGTTGCATTAATTGTACCATTGGCAGTGCCATTAGATCGGCTACCATGGGTGGTGTTGTCAGTGCAGCTACTAGCCTTATTAGTAGTGCTATCAGAGTGGCTCTCATTGGAGGTGCCATTGGGGGTGGCCCAGAGCCTCGTAGGTGGTGCCACTGGAGCAACTACTAGCCCTGTAGGTGGTGTCACCGAAGTGGCTACCATCCCCATTAGGGGGGAATATCGGAGAAGCTCCCAATCCCATTGGTGGTGCTAGTGGAGCATGCCATAGCCTTATAGTCAATTGTACCATATGTAATGCTTAATACATTTGAGGCTACAAATAGGGTGGCATATGGGAAAATTGAATAGTAGAGAAGGATGTTGCCACCCACCATGTGGTTGAGGTTGGAGCTACTATTGGTGGTGGGACTAACATAGGAGGGATAATGGAAATAGGGCTTGTTTGTGTTTGCAATGTGGGCATAGTGTCCATGTATGGCAATGTAGGAATCATAGACATTGGCTATGAAAATTGAACAAACTGTGAAGGAATAATAGAGAAAAAGGAACTTAAAGGTCCTACATGTTGTTGAGTTGATAGCATTTGGTGGCTACCTATCACCAGCGAAGGTTTAGACTATGGAAATCTCATAGCCATCATAAAGGAGTCGGAAGACTATGACTGGTGTGAAAGGATTACAGAGGTAGACTATGAGGCTGAGGCATAGAGTGGGCCACCACCTTTGAAATGGGATTCAAACTCCTCCTACTCATATTGGAGGGGCTCATCATAGTGGGATGTCATTTCTCACTCTTTTGATCCACTCATTCGAATATGTTGGTCCAATATCCATTGGAATGTTTTAGTGAGTAGTATAACTACATCATGGGTGGGAAGGAACTCCCTTCCATTCTAGTGGATGATTTCAAAATTATTATTTTCTTCCACATCCTGGTAGTTCAATGATAGGCCTACTTAGATCTTCATGCATAAAAAGTTGTATCACTCTTCATCGCATGCCATGTATTTTGGAAATTGATGTTGCAGTCTAAGAAACTACCATTGTGGTCACACTGGGCAAAGTAGTCACTCAATGCCCCCCATGTGTTGAATAGGGTGGGCCACCTCTAGACTTAGGGGATAGCCGAAGTGCTAGTCTGGTTGATCTTCACTATGTCAAAAGAGACATGAGAAGGAGACATGATTGCAAGAAATGTTTAAATGTAGTAATTTTTAAGATAAATAGTTAAAGGTGAGAACTATAAGGAAAATAAGCCAAAAATGGCTAGTCTAAAAATGCTAAAAAAATGGTTATCTTTGCTATTACACTTGTTACGCTAATAGGGTTGTCATGCTATATAGAACACAAAGATCTTGACATAATACATAGTTTTGGATTTTTTTTGTCCTGTAGGGTTCCAGGGGAACTGTCAATTGGGACCAATGTGCACTGAACAAAATGCAGACAACTCTTATGCTAGCCTATGATCCAGCTACTACTATAGTAGGTCCATAGGGGTATTACATCTATGCTAGCCTGTTGCTAGTGACAGGGGTACAAAAAGTACACAAGACTACCTATGGCATATAGAAGAAATAGAAAGGTCATCCTTCTAGCACTAAAAACTATAGAGTCCAAAAATGATGGTGGTTGGAAGAGAGGTCATCAGGCATATAGCCTAACCACAAGTCCATGAAAGGGTAGTGCTAGATAAAATGGAAATAGGATTCCCTAAATGGTCTAGTCAATCAGATAGGGACTTACGTGATGTACATAGCCATTTGCAAACAAGGTTTTTAGAGCATCATACACAGGAGTCAGAACAAGCAGGAGTGTGACATGCATAACAATGGGATTGTACCAACATGAGTGTATTAATGCATATTGACAATAGAATTAAGAAATTACACCAACAATTTAAAACACATAGTGTAGGAAAATGAAATGAGAGTTTAATTGAAGAAATTCACTACCTAAAGATTGGGGAATGTGACTTTTGATTAAATGGTGTGTAGAGTTGGCACACAGTGTCAGACAAGCATAGCAGGGTAGTGAGGTAGTATGGTCACAGTCCCTGGAACATTGTGGATGTAGTTGTGGTAGTTGTGAAGGAGGTAGAACCTACTGGGTTGGTAGTTGTCACACTATGTGGGTACTAGGAAGACTGGGTCATGGTACTTTCCTAGGCATCAAGCTTGGATGCTCAAATGCGGGAGTGCTTAAGATGTGAAGAGCGCTCTAATGCTTGATGCTCAAAGCGATTTGCTAACAAACCTTTCTACTAACCAACTTTTAAAATGCTAATTGCTAGGGTATTTATAGGGCTAAGGTTATCATGAGATGTGGACTGGATGTCATGTGGCCTAGGTCCACATAGCATGGGTGTGAATAAGTCACATTGGCATGCCACGCTCAAAGTGTCAAGTTCTTAGTGTCAAGATCAATGGTGCTATGCTCTACAGGATAGGAAAAAGAACTAAAAATTTGCCAAAATTTGACCATACTACCCAAACTGCATGTGCAAAACTCTGAAGGACTGCCATGTTCCTACAAAAATTCCAAAAAAATGCAATTTGAATCCTATACTCTAGGACTACGTCTTCCCCCTCTTTCGAGTAGGGTTAGGCATAGGAACAATTTTGGGGATCAATAAGGGGTGCAAAGGGAAAGTAAACTACTAATATCAACCCCTAGAAGGATGTTAGATCTAAAAGAAAGGTCATTTCTAAGTTCTTGGAGCTTCTAGAGGCATTTGGTGGCATTTTCCAAGTGTTATGCTATCTACACTACACAACGTAGCGGACCATAGCATAAACACTTAGAAAAGTTTTGTAGTTTTTGGATTGTTATGCTATCTACACTACGTAGCATAACAAAGAGTAGAACTCCTATTTTGATGAATTTTGCCAAAATTGGAAATGCCACTCTGGGATGTTCCAAGATAGGTGACTTCAGTAATCAAAAAATGCATTTTCCATGTCAGAATAGCTTAATACCACCTTGTTTCACACTTAGAAAAAATATTGGCCTTGAAAACCTATCACGCTAGCTATTCTATATAGCGTAGTAGAGTGTAACAACAATTTTTGGATGAATTTTGACAAAATTCACAAGATTTCTTCATGGCATCCTAACCATTCTCTAAGGGTGAATCAAGATGGGCAACCTCAATGGTCAGAAAATTGCCAAATTCCATATACTCTAGATCCAACACTCAGAAACATTTAAGCCCTAAATCTTATGCTACACTGTCTATGTTGTGCAGCATAGTAGAGCATAGTAGACCCAAAAGATAGAAAATTTTCCAAGCTATTTTTTCCATGCTAAGAACCTTTGATAACTCCTAGCTTGGCACTTTGGTGGACTGGCAATTGGGACATGTGTCAAGCTAGGCAAGCTGAAGAGCATAGCAAGCTTGATGGCCCATGAGATAGAAAACTTGCTAAACTATTTGGTCCATCCTCAGGGCCCTTCTGACTACTTCTAGCTTGACATTTGTGCAAACTAGCCTTGGAAACATGTGCTACACTGGCTATGCTAGGAAGCATAGTAGGAAAACTTAGAAAAATTTTGTAAACATCAGGACTTCCAATGTGCTATGCTATCTATGCTATGCAGCATGACACCAGACCTAGAAAAATTTTTTCCAAGTTTTGACACTTAGAAAATTCTACTATTGAGTCACAAGAGCCCAAAATTAGTGGTGTTTTAGAGTCCCCTTCACCATTGTATTTGTTGAATTAGGGTAGTGGGACCCTGGTAGGCAATGCTAGTGGTGGAACCACAAGACTGATTGGATTGTCTTTGTAGAAATCCATCACATGTACTATTTTTAAGCATGTGGCCTTGAGCTATTTGAGCTCCTATGTTAGAGTTTGGATGAGCTAGAATGCTTGATCCAAGCTTAGGGATGTTGTAGTAGGCTACATCAATTGTGCTACCTACTGTGCTATTTGGGTGACCCACAACATGGCTACAAATTGTGAGGCCATGTGAAACACTTGATATGTGAGCTATGCCATGAACACAACAACTAGGCCCCACCACATGTTTGTGGTTTGAGGCATTGTGAAGGGGGTTAAGATGATAGGTGGGATGTATAATGCCTGAGTTGCTTTCTACAGAGAAATGTTCATGGTGTGAACATAGGGTTTCACCAACATGATGGTTACCAAAAAGGAAGTTTGTGTAGGTTGCAATGGTATGATGAAGGGTAGACTAATAGAATGTACTACATTTTGGCATGTGTGCTATTAATGATTGGTTGCCACCATAAGCATAGACTTGGGAGGTGACATTGGGTTTATGACTGTATCTAGGAAGATAGATGGACAAGACTATGAAGGAATGAAAATGGAGGTTGTCCACTAGAAAAATCTATGGAATGAGTCCTCATGCTTTTAATGAGCCTCAAACTCATCTTGCTCTTTCTATAGGGGCTCCTTGTAGTCCATCCCCACCTCACACTTGTTGGCTCAGATGATCTAGGTAAGTACCCACTAATAAGGCTCAATTAGTGGAATGAAATCCACAATGGAGGGGAAGTATTCCCCTTTGTTCTAGTGTATGAGCTCATAGCTTTGTTTGGCCTCCATTTCTTGGTAGTCTATGAATAGACCTAATTATAACTTTATGTAAATGAAGTTATATTGCTCTTCATTTAGGATCATGTATTCAGGGGATAAGTTGCATAGCCTAAGTGATTACCTTTATTTGGCCATGGTAGGACTAGTAGGATGATCAATCTGGATCTCTTGCTAAATGGGCCAGGCAACAACCTCACTTAGAGTGGAAATCAAAGGTTGCTCATGGTTCATGATGTAAAGAGAAAATGCAAAATTTTTTGGTTGAGAAAACGACTAAGTATGAGAGTTGTAGAGGAACAACTAAGTATGAAAACTGTAAGAAAACAACCAAGTGTGAAGCATGCAAAAAAATGGCTAAGTGTAAAATTGCTAAAAAAAATGGCTAACTCGCTCACTATGCTCACTATGCTAAGATCCAACTATGCTCTACCTTGAGAGCTAGCTACACTCTCCCAAGTGCCCAAAATCTAATTAAGTGCAAGAAATATGCTTTGGAGGCTATTGAGTAGGGTTTTAGGTGAACTGACAATGGGGTCTAGTCTACATCAACCAGTTTGTAGAAAACTCCTATGTTGGCCCTAGATCTAGCTATTGCTATGGTAGGTTCATAGGGGGTGTTAAGCCTATGCTAGCCAAAAGCTAGCAATAGTGGTGGAGAGAGCACAGAAGACAATAATCAATGAAGACTGTAGAAGCAAATGGTATTGGCTCTCCTTCTAGCACTAGAAAACTGTAGCAACCAAAAATGTCAAAGACTAGAATGGTACATCAAGAGGTTTATAGTGCACATAGTTTAACCTCACATCCATGTGAGGGCCTATTGGAGGTAGGGATGGGGTTCCTAGAATGGTCTTATCAATTAAACTGGGACTTATGGAGTGCAATGTTGGAATGAATGCTAGGAGGTTTGCATGGTATTTACAATATCCATGATGTCAATGAGGGAAAGTGTAGTCAAATTTTCTAGTGCAAAACAAAGATACAAACACTTGAGTATGTGCAAAAACTAGCAAAAACGTGAAAGTATAATGCTAAAATAAGATAGAAAATGCTAAAAATTCATAGGAAGTGAGCGAGAGAGAAAGTGATATCACCCCAAACAAGGGAGCATAGTTAACTACAAGGAAGGTGAGGAGTTACATAGTGTACCAATAGCTGTAGTAGGTAGTGTTGTCATAGTCTCAGGGTGTCTGGGCTATGAAGACTGACATCCACCATGAAGTTTATGCTTATCGGGTTGGCTGCCATAGTGTCTCATAGGTTGTAGTGGTCTACAATATCCCAAGTGGTGTGCAATGGTGCCAAATTCTAGTTCGGTATCTACCAAAATGCCAAGTGCACATTGAGTTCACCAAATGCCAAAAATGCTAGTTGAATGCAACAATTGTCAACCCCTAAAACATAGAGCACTAGGGTATTTATAGGGTTAGTACTACCATGAATTGTGGATCAAGCACCACATGGTAGAGGGGTAGGTGGGATAATACTACACCCAACTACACTCTCACTGAAGAAAATGATGTTCTACTAGTATGCTCTAATGGACTCTATGAGACTACCAAACTATGACTACATTGCCCAAACTACATGTGCAAGTACCAAGAAAACCACAATGTATTTGAAAATAATGCAAAATAGTGCAATTTTGGAAACTATGCTTTAGGGTTACACTATCCACTCTCTTGAGTGATGTTAGGCATAGGTATAATTTTGGAACAAATGAGGGGTGCAAAAAGAAATGCAAGTTGTTGATCTTTCTTGCCAAAGAGGCATCAAAGCTGAGATGAAGGCTAGTGCTACATTCTAGAGGCATTTCTGCATGACTACACTAACTACACTCTAGAGCGTAGTCTCAACAATTAGACAAATTTTGTAAAACTAAGCTTTAGTGCTGACTATGCTCTGGAGTGTAATCTTGGTAGTGAGAACATAGCTTAGCACTTAGATAATTTTTGCAAAACTAGTATCTTCATGTAGACTATGTTGACTATGCTTTGGAGCATAGTAGGGAGAATAGTCATAGTAGTTAGAAAATTTGCTAAACTGTCTCTTCCATCCCAAGCTAGCTTGACACTTAGGAAAATCTAAAAAACTAGTCATTGGTGTGCTGACTACACTAACTATGCTCTAGAGTGTAGTCCTAGCAGTGAAAGCATAGTTTGACACTTAGAAAAATTTGCAGCTACCATCAACACTTAGAAAAATCTTGCAAATTTAGTTGTAGACTATGCTGACTAGGCTTTGGAGCATAGTCGCAATAGTGAGAGTGTAGGACAAACACTTAAGAAAAATTTTCCTTGTATTGACATTTAGACAAATTTGCAGTTGAGATGTAGTGGCCCAAATTTAGTGGTGTTTCAAGCCTATTTTAAGCTCTTCCATAGGGTGGAGTTGTATCTTTATAACTTGGTTCTATAGCTGATGTGGTAGAACCAGTTTCACTCTTGCTTATAGAACCATTTTCAAACTCACTCTATGAATAAGCTTACATAGAAGAGTGACTTCATAGAATCATTTTTGAGCTTCATGAAAGTTGACATAGTAGAACCACTTTGTAGAGCCATTTTTCAATTCTACAAATCTATATCTTCACCTAGATGTTAACATGACATTATTGATATGGCACTACTGATGTAGTAGATGAAGCATGTTTGCTTTAGATGAAAATATGTGCTTCATATAGATGTTGTCATGCATTGCTGACATAGTAGATTAAGCAACTTTGATCTAGGTGATGATTTTCTATCTAGATGAAAGTTTCTATTAATTCTAAATGACATGGCCTGATGGTGATGTGGCTCTTGAAGCTCTTCCTCATAGAAGTATTTTAAATTGTGCTACATAGTGAGCTTATATGGTAGAGCTTAAAATGAGCTTACTTGTAGAACCAAATTTTGATCCTATGAAATAGCTGCATAAGATAATGTGGCATGGCACTAAAATGATAGAACTCTTTTGAATAGTGGAAATTTAACTCTATAAGTCAGCTTTACAAGCTAACTTGAGAGAATGAGGACATGGCTTGTAGAACTTCATTGTAAAACCATTTTCTACTTCTACAAAAATAAGATACCTCTAGAGCTTGCATGGTTGAATATTTTTATAAAATAAATTTTAAACTCTATAGAAGTTAACTTGGTGGACCTTGTTTGTAGAATCATTTTTTGGCTCTACAAACTTCCTTTATGAGTTAATGTGATAGATTCTGACATCGAAGATCCATTTTGTAGAGTTGAATTTTAGCCTTACAAACTAGTTCTATGAACTTATTTGGTGTAGTGATGACATGGCACATAGAGTTTCCTTGTAGAATTGATTTTTGCTTCTATGAAAATAAGCTAATTCTAGAGCTTACATGGTAGAGCTACTTTATAAAATTGCTTTTAAGATCCATGAGAGGTGACGTGAAAAGGCTAATCTATGTGACTAATGTGGCTTGTAGAACCTAAATTAGCTTTTTTGAATCCATATTTTGGTTTTATGAATCCATGCTAACTAGATAACTAACATGGTAGAGCTATTTAGGAGAACCATTTTAAAGTTGTACAAACTTCTTTCTATATACTAAGGTGTCAAAGTGCATTTTGTTGAAACTTTAAAGCTTAATGCATCTTGACCATATTGATAGAGTAGACATGGTAGAACCACTTTATAGGGCTAATCTTTGATTCTACAAGTCCCTTTCTTCTACTAACATGGCCAAGTCATTTTAAAAGATTCTATCTAGAATATTCTTTATAATCACTACAAGCTTGTTGACCTCACAAGTGCTAATGTGGTAAGGTTGGCCTGGATGATTGAAGGGACTTTTAGAATCTCTTCTTTACTCTTCGAGCTACCATTCTCTTCCTCACTCTTTTATCTACCATAAAGCAATGCCTACATAGAAGAGTTAACTTGTAGATTTTAACTCTACAAGACACCTTCATATGGCCATAGCATTAAATTACTTTATAAAGCTAATTTCATTCCTTAAACCTTACTTGTTAGAGCTTCTTTCATGACATCTTATAAATCACAAATTTAATCCTACAAGGTTATCATCATGCTCATGTGATAGAACTAATCAAAGCTTTTTTGTGTAGAGCTCCTTTTATTCTATGACTCATTCATACATCCATTTAATAAAATCTCTTCTCGTTATTTATGATAAAATCGAATTTTCCTTCTTCACTAGCTGATTTGACAAAAATTAATTTTATAATTAACCTCTTTCTCTTTAGGGTGACAATTTCTATTATCACTTATCTATTTGCTCAAATTCTTGTCATTATGAATAATGATTCTTAGGTACTACAAATCTATTTTTAATTGCTAGACTTGCTTATAGCTTAGGAAAATATGAATTCAAGCATTAATTGATCTACAAGCTCTATTCTTGATGCTTAATTGAATTAATTTGCATGACATCCCTCTTGGCCTAAAATCCCTAGCTTTACAATTTCATGAATAAAAGATTAAAATCCTTAGGAAGGTAAGCCCATCTTTGAGATTCTTATTCTACAAATGCACTATGTCTCAAGGCCCTTAATATAAAATCATCTTAATAATTTCTTAATAGTTTAAGCCTTTTGCTATGAGTTTTTATTCTATAAATGAAACCTATCCTTTACTTTAGAAAATGTTGCTATGGATTTTTCAATTTCACAATAGTCTTTCTTGCATTAAACATTCATTTAACTATTTATTTTTTCTTTATTTTAGAACTTTCTTTTCTTTTCAAGTGTCATCAAAGGATTGAGCTTGTGATTATAATTTAAAGCTATTCCATGAAATGGCCAATTTTTGTAACAACACATATGTCAAGCATAACATCATGATTAAAGCATAAAAATTTAAGTACATACATAAATATACTAATCAAAATATATAATAAAATGAGTTATTACATCCTCCTCCCCTTAAAAGGTTTCCTCCTAAAAGATCTTAGGATGGAATGATTCCATATCAACCTCAAGCTTCCAAGTTTATTATTAAGAATCATGATAGCTCCACAAGACCTACACCATGAGAACTATCTTGTTATGTAACTACAACTTCATCTAGTCAATTATCCTAATGGAATGATCTACATATTAAGCATTATCCTGAAGTTGTACTTTATTCTAATCAATAACATGACTATCATTAGGAACATATTTTCAAAGCATGAACATATGAAAAACATCATGTATGATCAAAATTTATGAAAACAAACTTAAGTGATACATTACATCTCCTATCCATGAAATAATATCAAACGAATTAATGTAACAAGATGCAAGACTACATTTTTCATTGACTTGTATCAAGCCTTTCACTGGAGAGTCACAAATAAACACCTTGTCACTAAAAGTAAACTTGAAATATCTACTCGTATAATTCACATGGACAACATGAGAGTTTTAAGCTTCTTTAAGCTTCTTATGAATTTTATTAATATGATCTACTATGTATAAGAATATGTTTAAACTACTTTACTAGCTACCTTAGATCACATTTCAACATAAAGGAGTTGTGCAAGGTTGACTATATAGAACTTCTTAAGGTAGCATC
The DNA here is from genome assembly GCA_015680685.1 of Gnetum montanum. Classification (NCBI taxonomy): domain Eukaryota; kingdom Viridiplantae; phylum Streptophyta; class Gnetopsida; order Gnetales; family Gnetaceae; genus Gnetum; species Gnetum montanum. The sequence continues at coordinate 1,699,458 of MNCI01008572.1, forward strand.
TTTAGAATTTCTTGATAGTTATTATTGTAGGTAAACTTTGATAATGATAATAGACTATTGTAATTATCTAAAAATTGTAAGATTCAAGATTGAAGCATATCCTCCAAGACATTGTTAAATTTCTCAGCCTACTCATCTGTTTATGGATGGTATGTTAAATTTAAATTTAGCCTAGTAACCAAGCCATCCATAAATGCTTTTGAAAATCAAATAATGAATTTGACATCACAATTAAAGATAATTTTAATAGGAACACTATGCAATTGAACAATCTTAGACATGAGAAACTATGCAACATCCTCTACACTAGTTGTAGTCTTCATAGCAAGACAACGAGTTGAATTTATTACTAGGTCAATAAAAAATAAAATGACATCCTTTCTACCCTTAGTATCAGGAAAATTGATAATTAAATCCATACTTATGATCTTCCAGTTTTACTCTAAAATAGTTTGAGGGTATAACTAGTCACTTGATTGTTGATGTTTTAGTTTAAGCTACTAGTAGATTAAGAATGTTAACACAAATTCTCTAACTTTCTTCTTAATGTCTAGTCACTAATATAATCTCTTTAGTGTTTGATATATCTTGTTATTTCCATGATGCATTTTAATCCTACTAAGATGAGCTTTCTCCAACAAACACGACTGCAAGATATCATGCATAGATACTTGATTCTTATGATGAAGAAATATAAGCATGTGTACTACAATTGAGAGATCACTAAACTATCTAACCTACTCATACCAAGGATCTCATTGTTCTTCTATTCAAATATCATGTAATATATTTGAATAAATAAATAAGCTATAAAGTTTACCAATCACATGACTCAAGGCATTCGCAACAATGTTACATTTTCCTATCTAATACTAGGTGATAAAGTTGAAATTGATTAATAATTCAACCCTCCTCCTCTACCTCAAGTTTAATTATGGCTTATTTATCAAGTATTACGGTCATTTATGATATGTGTAAATCATCAATCTTTCACTAAACAAATATTGACATCAAATCTTCAAGGTAACTACCATTTCTTCTAGCTTAAGATCATGAGTGAGATAATGGATCTCATAAGGTTTCAACCACCTCAAGGAATATTCTACTACTTTTCCCTCTTTTATAAGAATACACCCACAACCTTCACTTGATGAATTGGTGAAAAAAAATAAATGATTTACTTAGAGTAGGACAAATTAAAATAAGAGTTTAAATCAATCCACTCTCAAGTTGTTTAAAAGTTTCTTAATAATAAGGATTCCATGAGAACCCAACATCCTCCTATAATAACTTCACAAGAGGTAATGCAATGCCATAGAAGTTCTCAATAAACCTCTTGTAGTAACTAACCAATCTAAGAAAATTGTAAACCTTCCTAACATCCTCAAGAATAGGTTAATCCCAAATAGCTGATATTGTTACGAGGTCCACTACTATATTAGCCTTGAAAATAACATGTTATAATAATTAAAACTCATGATACCAAAATGACCACTTAAAAATTTAAGAAAATAGATAATGCTTCCTAAGAATTTACATAACTATTCTCTAATGATTCTCATTAAGATCTTCTAATGATAAATCCACAAAGATATCATCGATAAATACAATGATAAATTTATTAACATACGATCTCACTACACTATTCATGAGATTCATAAATACAATAGAAGCATTAGTGAGTTTCAAAGATAAAACAAGAAACTCAAAATGCCTATATCATGTTCTAAATGTTTTTTTAGGGAGATCCTCTTATTTGATGTGTATTTGATGATATCTTGACTTTAGATAGATGTTTGAGAATACTTAAGCTTCTCTCAACTATTCAAACAAATTATCTATGTGAAGTAAAATATAATCTATTATTTATAGTCACTTGATTAAGTTATTAATAAATGATGCATAATCTCATGGTACCATTCTTCTTCTTGACTAAAAGGAGACAAGCACTCCAAGAAGATATAATTAAATAAATTATACCCTTATCTAGTAGTACTTTAAGTTAAATATTTAAATCAATCAACTTGACAGGAAATATCCTGTGGAAAACCTTAGAGATAGGTTCAATGCTATGTTTAAGAATAATTTCAATGTCAACATCATGTCTTGGAGGTAAATGAATCTACATATAACTAAAATCATTAAGAAACTCATGATTTATAGGAATATGATGAATCCCTAGTGAAGAAGAAGATTTGTTGACTAAAACTATGAAATAGGAATGATCCTTTCATAGCAAGTACCAAGAAGACTTTGAAGAGACAAGATTCAACTTAATCTTTTGTATCCCCATAGTCATAGTTACTTAACATCATCAACTATCATCAAGAAAATTATGTTTCTAGAAGAGAGTCATAATTTTTCTAGAACACTTCATCATGCTTAATTGAAAAGAATTAGTGCTCTTCCTTAAAAGTCATAGGTATATAGAAATTTGAAGATGTTTTCTTAGTCTTTTAAATGAAAATATAATGGCTATTGCCCTTGTGAGTCAATCTCCAAACATAACTTCTCTCAGAAACAATATTTTTCATTTTACCTTATAGCCCTCATTTACTTTGGAGATAATGCACCTACCAATTAATGATCTTTAGAATGCCATGTTCTTTTGGAAGGGGAGTTCCACATAATAAATTAGTCATTTTAAATACTAACATCAAATTCCATCAAGTAATTAAAGACACCTCTACATCACTAAATACATGGTATTAAACAACCTTACTACGTAAGAAATAGATGATTCAATGTTTGACCTATGAGTTGAATTATCAAAAATGCATCAATACAAAGAACTCATCATTCAATGTTGTTTTGAAACTGGAATAGATATTTTATTATGTCCATTGACAAAAGCCTTTGTATCACACTAAAAATATAAGTATTATCAGTTTTGAAAAGAGCATGTCCTTCATAACATTTAGTTGCGAATAAGCATGGAGAAACAAAGATGATCCAATTTTTTAAAAGAATCATGTTTCATGAAAACTAAAATAAATGGACAAAAATAAAGTTAGTCATGTGCTCAAGTTGTTCATCCTATAAACCCTGGAACAAATAATGAAATATTTTTCAATGCAAAACTATTGCAAAATTTGTACTATGTGATTTCTCTACCCTTTTAATGTTTTCAACTATATTAATTTTGAAAGAGGAAACAAATCTCAACCATGGGGTCACTAGTGCTTGAAACCCTCAAGGAAGTCATAGACTGGTTAGGATGCAGGCATGCTAGGTTTTTCCACAACATGCTCCTGTTGCATTGTTTATAAAGACATAAGATCCATTATTTATGATGTATTGAAGTAAAATGCAAGGTACCTTCATGGGCTAAATTGGAGGGTTATGTCCCTTGAGGATGTTGAGAATTCTAGTAAATTGGCTATGTCTATTATCATCATAAAAGACTAAAGTAATTTTCCATTACCCCTTACTAAATCAATTTTTTATATGCATCCCTAAACTTTTGTATAATAAGGTGACTACTTCAAAAGAAACTTCCTTAATCATTTTTTGATGAGCTTATCCTAGTAGAATACCTTCTACTAGAATATTTTCTTCACCAAATTTCTAGCATTGAACCAACTAAAGAAAAGTCTGTTCTCTCCTAATGATTTTCTAGATCTCTAAGGCTCTAGCTAGGCAAGTCCATAGAGTAGGATAATACATCTAAGGAAAATTGACTTAGGGCAGGTCTAACTAGGATTAAACCTCCCAAGCCAACTTAGTAGCCAAAATGTAAGCCTACCTCCCAAATTCCTCAAGCGCACAACTACCTACATAAATCAAGATAGTCACCTTATCCAAAGCAATCAAATGAAATTGGTGATGCTCCTCCCCACTGAATCAAAGAAAATTTCTTATAATCTAATTAACTTGAAAAAATTAGGTTATGGGATTGAAAACTAGAGCACTATAAATGAGATTGAGAGGATAGATTTAGCTAGAGTCACATATCTATAGAAGAAAAAAACTTACATTTCTAAGAGGCTAAATTCTTTTGCATGGTTCTTAGCATTCCCTTCTAATTGTTAACTTCTTTTCATCTGCAAAATAGAGGTTGCACTAGGGAGATATCTAGGAGCAAGCCAATAGTATATCCAAAAATATGCCTAATAAGATTAAGCCTTTTTGTCAAGCACCTCACATTAAAAATTTTTGTTTTGTTCTAGTTAACATCAAGCACTATTGATTAAAAAATTTATCCAATGCCTACATCACCTTTTTTGCCTTCATGATAAATGTTGAAAAAAAATCATTGTGTCATCCGCATAATGAAATATACAAAGATTCTAGAAAAACATGGACATGCAATTCGAAATTGTGATCCATCTACAGAGATTATAGACAGTAATAGTAGAGAGATATTGTGATAAGGGGTCATCTTATTGAAGGCCCCACTCAAGGAAAATTTGTTGAGATGTCTCTTAAGGAAATGTTATCTGATATCTTGAAGAACACTTTTCTAGTATCATGAAGAACTATTTTCTAGAATATGAAAGAATATTTTTTTTGTTATCTTAAAGAACCTTTTATTGGTATTCTAAAGAACTATTTTTTTATATCTAAAAAAACCCTTTTTCTAGTATCTCAAAGAACCTTTTTTTTATATCTAAAAGAACATTTTCTAGTATCTTAAAGAACCATTTTTGTGATAACTTAAAGAATAGTTAAGAGCCTTAGAGGACCTAAATGAATAGACTTTTATATGGTATCTCAAAGAACCTTTTTCTGATATCTCAAAGAATCATTTTCTGATATCTTGAAGAATCATTTATTCTAGAATTTAGAAAAACCTTTATCTAGTATCTTAAAGAACTATTTTTTCTATTTCAAAGAAACTTTCTCTGCAATCTTGAACATTTACTACTATCTTGAAAAATCTATTTCTCGTATGTTTGAGAATCATTTTCTACTATCTCAAAGAACAGTTTTTTAGTATCTCAAAGAACCATATTTTGATATCTCAAAGAACCATTTTTTAGTGTTTAGAAGAACATTTTTCCATTTTCTAGAAAAACCTTTTTTTGATATCTCAAAGAATCTTTCTTTGGTATTTCGAATAACATTTTTCTTATATCTTAAATAATCAATTTTTAATATCTTAAAGAATCATTTTTTGGTATCTTGAAAAATAATTTTCTAGTATCATAAAGAAATTTTTCTGGTATCTTAAGAAATCATTTTTTATTATCTTGAAGATTTTTTTCGTGTATCTTAATGAACCATTTTTTGGTATCTTAAATAATATTTTTCTAGTATATTAAAGATTCTTTTTCTGGTATCTTTGAGAATTAATTTCTGGTATTTTAAAAAAGGGTTTTCTAGTATCTTGAAAAATCCCTTTCTACTACTATAAAGAACCATTTTCTAGTATCTTGAAGAATATTTTTCTATTCTCTAGAAGAAAATTATTTTGGTATCTTGAAAAACCTTTTTTTGGTATCTTGAAGAACTATTTTCTAGTATCTTGAAAAACCATTTGATGTTTTATGAAGAACATTTTTCTGGTATGTCAAAGAACCATTTTCTAATATGTCAAAGAACCTATTTCTAGTATCTCGAAAGAACCATTTATAGTTATCTCGAAGAATCAATTTCATGTATCTTAAAGAATTACTTTCTAGACCCTCGAAGAACCTTTTACTAATATCTTGAAGAATTATATTTTGGTATTTTGAAGAAGCATTTTCTCATATGTTGAAAAACCTTTTGGTAGTATGTTAGAGAAGTGATTTTTGCTGTCTTAAAGTATCATTTACCAGTGTGACGAAGAATTAATTTTTGATATCTCAAAGATCCTTTCTTTGGTATCTCAAAGAAACATTTTTTGTTATCTCGAAGAATCATTTTCTATTATATCAAAGAATCTTTCTTTGATATCTTGAAGAACATTTTACTGGTATCTTGATGAACCTATTTTTGGTATCTCAAAGAATTATTTTACGGTATCTCGAAGAACCATTTTGTTGGTATCTCGAAAAATCTTTTATTTGTATCTTGAAGAATCTGATTCTGGTATCTTGAAAAAACTTTTTCTATTATCTCAAAATATATTTTTTTGGAATCTCAAAGAACCATTTTTTGATATCTTGAAAAATCGTTTTACTTATATTTTGAAAACCCATATGTTGTATCTTAAAGAACCTTTTTCTAGTATCTCGATAAATTATTTTTTACTATCTTGAGGAATCTTTTTACTAATGTTTAGAAGAATTATTTGTTGTATCTCAAAAAAAAAATTTCTAGTATCTCAAAGAATAATTTTTCTAGAATTTCAAAGAACCATTTTTTGATATATTGAAAAACTATTTTTTGGTATCTCAAAGAACATTCTTTTAGTATCTTGAAGAATTATTTTCTGGTATTTCAAAGAACCATTTTTTGCTATCTTAGAAATCTTTTTCTTGTATCTGAAAGAACGTTTTCTGGTACCTTCGAAGAAATCATGTTTTTGGTGTCTCAAGAAAATATTTTCTAATATCTTGAAGAACCTTTTTCTGGTATTATGAATTACTATTTTTTGATATCTTGAAAAATCTTTTTTTGGTGTTTTGAAAATCCTTTTTCTTGTATTAAAAAAACCTTTTTCTAGTATCCTAAAAAACTATTTTTCACTATCTTAAATAACCATTTTTTCTAATATCTCAAACAATCATTTTGCTAATATCTTGAAGAATCATTTTCTGGTATATCGAAGAATCATTTTTTGGTATCTTGAAAGAGCTTTTTTTTTAGTATTTTAAAGAACTATTTTTTAAAATTTTTTAAAAAATATTTCTAGTATCCCAAAAGAACCATTTTCTAGTATCTCAAAGAACCAATTATGGTCTCTTGAAGAACCTTTTTCTAGTATCTCAAATAAGCTTTTTTTATTATCCTGAAGAACTATTTTATGGTATCTCAAAGAACCATTTTTTGATATATTTAAGAATCTCTTTTATTACCTCAAAGAACCTTTTGTGAGTATTTCAAAAATCTTTTTTCTTGTCTCTAGACAAATCTCTTTTTTTTTTTTTGATATCTCAAAGAATCATTTTTGTAGTATCTCGAAGAATAGTCAAGAGCCTTATAGGACTTCCATGAATAGACTTTTACATAGTATTTTGAAGAACCTTTTTCTTGTCTTCCAAAGAATCATTTTCTGATAGTTTAAAAAATATTTTTCTAGTATCTTAAAGAATCATTTTCAATATCTTGAAGAATATCTTTTTTATTTTAATAAATTATTTTTTGGTATCTTGAAGAACCTTTTTTTAATATCTTAGAGAATGATTTTCTAGTATCTTTAAGAACCATTTTTTGGTATCTTAAAGAATGGTTTTCTAATGTCTTGAAGAACCTTTTTCTGGTATCTTGAAAAATTATTTTCTAGTATTTCAATTAACATTTTTTTTTGTTATCTTGAAGAAATTTTTTTTTATATCTTGAAGAATCTTTCTCTGGTATCTTAAAAAACTTTTTTGTAGTATCTCAAATAAACATTTTTTGATATCTCAAATAACCATTTGCTAATATCTCGAAGAACCATTTTCTAGTATATGAAAGAACTTATTTTTGGCATTGTGAAAAATGTTTTTCTTATATATTGAAGAATCATTTTTCATTATTTTAAAAAATCTTTTTCTTGTATCTCATAGAATCATTTTTTAGTATCTTGAATAACCTTTTACTTATATCTTTAAAAACTATTTTTTAGTATTTCAAAAAATAGATTTATAGTACCTTAAATAATTTTTTTCTAGTATTTTGAAGAATTATTTTTTAGTATCTTGAAAAACATTTTTCTCTTATTTAGAAGCATATTTTTTTAGTATCTCAAAAAATCTTACTCTAATATCACAAAGAACATTTTTGTGGTATATCAAATAAACATTTTCTAGTATCTCGAATAACCATTTTCTAGTAGCTTAAAGGACATTTTCTATTATCAAGAAGAACATTTTTTTAGTATCTTGTAGAATCCTTATCTATTATCTAGAAGAACATTTTTTTGGTATCACACAGAATCCTTCTTTACTATCTTGAATAACCTTTTCGTGGTATCTTGAAGAACCTTTTTATTGTATATCAAATAACTATTTTCTAGTATTTTGAAAACCCTTATTTTAGTATCTTGAAGAATCATTTGTCATTATCTTAAAAAATATTTTTCTTATATCTCAAAAAACCATTTTTTAGTATCTCAAAAAACCTTTTTCTTGTATCTTGATGAACCTTTTTGTGGTATCTTTGAGAACCAATTTTTGATATCTCACAAAATAGTTTTTTTAGTATGTTAAAAAACTATTTTCTAGTATGTTGAAGAACCATTTGGTATCTTAAAGAACATTTTTCTTTCATTTAGAAAAACATATTTTTAATATCTCAAAGAATCATTCTTTAGTATCTCAAAGAACATTTTTCTAGTTGCTTCAAAAATCTTTTTTTGATATCTTGATAAATTATTTTCTAGTAGATTAAAGAACCATTATATGGTATCTTTAAAAGAACCTTTATTGGTATATCTAAGAATTTTGTTTTGGTATCTCAAATAATCATATCTTTAAGGAACTATCATTTTCTAATATCGTAAAGAACCTTTTGCTAGAATTTGGAAGAACCATTTTTCTGGTATCTCAAACAACAATTAGCTAGTATCTTGAACAATCTTTTTTAGTATCTTTAAGATATTATTTTCTAGTATCTTAAAAAACATATGTTTGGTATCACAAGAAACCTTATTATAGGATCTTAAAAAAACTTTTGCTAATATCTTGAAAAATTATTTGTTGGTATTTTGAAGAACCATTTGTTGGTATCTAGAAGAACCTATTTCTGGCAAATCAAAGAACCTTTTTCTAGTATCTCGAACAAGTTTTTTCTTATATCTTCAAGAATCATTTTTTAGTATCTTGAAAAACATTTTTCTAATATCTTCGAGAACTATTTTCTAGTATTT
>MNCI01008572.1:1708430-1734748 GCA_015680685.1 Gnetum montanum
TCTCAAAAAAAAAAAAAATTCTAGTATTTCGAAAAAACTTTTTTATAGTATATCAAAGAACCATCTTTCGTCTCTCAAAAAACCTTTTTTTGTTATCTTAAAGAACTATTTTTTTATATATCAAAGAACCATTTTCCAGTATCTTTATGAATCTTTTTCTTGGTATCTCAAAGAATCTTTGGCTAGTATCTTGATGAACCTTTTATTTATATCTAGAAGAGATTTTTCTAGTATCTTGAAGAATCAATTTTATGATATCCTAAAGAATAGTCAAGAGCCTTATAGGACTTAGATGAATAGACATTTACATGGTATCAAAAAGAACATTTTTCTTATATTTCAAACAACTATTTTCTGGTATCTCAAAGAACCATTTATTCTAGCATCTAGAAAAACCTTTATCTAGTATTTTGATGAATTTTTTTTTTTTTAATCTCAAACAACCATTTTCTATTATCTTGAAGAACCTTTTTTCACTATCTCAAAAAACCTTTTTCTAGTATCTCAAAAACATGTTTTCTATTATCTAGAATAATATTTTTCGAAATCTTGAAGAATATTTCTCTGTTATCTTAAGGAATATTTTCTTGATGTCTCAAAGAACTTTTTTCTAATATCCAAAAAAAATCATTTTCTAAAATCTTGAAAAACTATTTTCTAGTATCTTGAAGAACTTTTGGTATCATGAAAAATGTTTTTCTTATATCTAGAAGAATCATTTATTTGGTATCTTAATAAGCTATTTTTTGGTATATCTAAGAACCTTTTTTTGGTATCTTAAAAAAAAAAATTTATGTATCTCTAAAAAGATTTTTCTAGTTTCTCAGAAAAAATCCTTTTTGGTATCTCAAAGAATAATTTTTTAGTATGTTAAAGAACCTTTTCTTATATCTTAAAAAATCATCCTTTCTAATATATCAAAAAATCATTTTTTAGAATCTTGAAGAATTATTTTCGTGTATTTTGAAGAACCCTTTTATAAGATCTCAAAGAATCATTGTCTAGTATCTTGAAGAAGCTTTGTTCTACTATTTTCACTCTTTTTTCGTATCTTGAACAACTATTTTTGGTAACTCAAAAAACTTTTTTCTAATATTCCAAAGAACATTTTCCTTGTATTTTGACCACCCTTTTTTTTGGAATATTTAAGACTTTTTTTTTTTTTTTGCACTTTCAAAGCATTATTCTTTTGGTATGTTGAAGAATCGTTTGCTAGTATCTTGAAGAATCATTTTATCATCTATCTTGAAGAACCTTTATTTCGTATATAGAAGACCATTTTCTTAGTATCTCAAAGAAGCTTTATTTATTCTATTCAAAAACTATTTTGTGACATTTTAAAAAAAATCAGTATCTTAAACAACTGTTTTCTATTATCTAAAAATACCTTTTTTTAGTATCTTAAAAAATCTTTTTCTAGTATCTCAAACAATTATTTTTTGGTATTTCAAATAGTCATTTTCTAGTATCTTGGAAGACCTTTTACTAGTTTCTCAAAATATCATTTTTTACCATTTCAAAGAACCTTTTTCTAGAATCTCAAATAACCTTTTTCTAGTATCTCAAAAAATAACCTTTATAATATCTTTAAAAACCACTTTTTTGTATCTAAGATCATATTTCTACTATTTTGAAGAACCATTTTTTGGTATCTTTGAAGAACCATTTTTTCATATATATGAAGAAGCATTTTTTGGTATCTCGAAGAAACTGTCACTTATCTCAAAAAGTCATTTTCTAGCATATCATGAAATCATTTTTAGGTATGTCAAAAAACAATTTTTGGTATCTCAAAGAAGGTTTTAATGGTATATTGAAGAACCATTTTCTAATATCTTAAAGAATATTTTTCTAGTGTCTTTTCCAACCATTTGTTATATCTCGAGGAACCATTCTTTTGGAATCTCAAAAAACCTTTTTTAGCTATCTAAAAAAAAAAATTGGTATCTTGAAAAATCTTTTTCTTGTATCTTGAATAATCTTTTTCTAGTATCTCAAAAAAACTTTTTCTGATATCTTGAAGAGCCACTTTTATGGTATGTAGTGGAACAGTATTTTGGTATCTCAAAAAATCTTTTTTGATATCTCAAAGAATTTTTTTCTACTATCTCAAATAATTATTTTGTGGTATCTTAAAGAACTTTTTTTTGGTGATTAGAATAACCATTTTCTTATCTTTTAAAAAACTATTTTTATAGTATCCCAAAGAATCTTTTTCAAGTATTTCCAAAAACCTTTTTCAAGTATTTTAAAAAGTCTTTTATGGTATCTCAAAGAATTTTTTTTTTAATATCTCAAAGAACCATTTTTAGGTATCTCAAAAAACCATATTTTGGTATCTTAAAAAACCATTTTCTCAAAATTGTTGGCATCATCATAGCCTTGTCCTAATTATGTAAGGTTGAACTATATGGATTCTACGCACTTCAATTAAAAGCCAAATGAACATTAATCCTTAAATCTTTGATTTCTTAATATTACATTTATCAATAAATATTAAATTTGATCATTATAATTTTTAAAAAAATTATTCTATTACTTTAGAAACAATTTAAATGTTCTTATTTGTTAAACACAACAATGAAAAATTACAAGGGCAAATGAAGCATAAAGGATAAACCATTATAAGATAATTTTGAGGCAAACCAAATTGGATCGTTGAGCTATAGACATCAAAAGTAATTTACCCTAATCTTGGATTGCCCAGACCTTAGGCCTTTCTTATCTCGTTTAACATGAAGAAGATACATGAATTCTGGTATACTAAAATTGAATTCAACATTTATATTCCAAGAATTAGAATATCACTTTAGGTAATTCAAAATCCTCTATTCCGAAAAGCTTGACACTGAAATTAATCCTCTTCCTTTCTTCACTCCTCCCCATTTTACTCTCATATCACTTGCAACGTGTGAGGCACTTGCGACACCCCTGGTAGCAACCTTCACAACTTTCACAATATTTGCAGGGACATACTCTTTCACCGTGAGAAAGTCATAATTTTTCTAGAACACTTCGTCATGCTTAATTGAAAAGAATTAGAACTCTTCCTTAAAAGTCACAGGTATATAGAAACTTGAAGATGTTTTTTTATTCTTCAATTCCAGAATAAAATGTCTGTTGGCCTCGCGAGTCAATCTCCAAACAAAATTTTTCTCAAAAACAATATATTTCGTTGTACCCTGTAGCCCTCATTTACTTGGGAGATAACGTACCTACCAATTAATGATCTTTAGAATGCCATGTTATTTTGAAAGGGGAGTTCCACATAATAAATTGGTCATTTTAAATACTAACATCAAATTCCCTCGGGTAATTAAAGACATCACTACAGCACCAAATACATGGTATGAAACAAATACATTTAAAGAACTCATCTTTGAAGGTTGTTTTGAAACGGGAAGAGATATTTTATTACGTCTGTGGATAAGAGCCTCTATATCACAGTAAAAATATAAGTATTATGAGTTTTGAAAAGAACATGTTCTTCGTAAGATTTAGTTACAAATAAGCATGGAGAAACAAAGATGGTCCAATGTTTTAAAAGAATCATGTTCCATGCAAACCAAAATGAATGGACAAAAATAAAGTTAGTCCTGTGCTCAGGCTATTCATCCTGTAAACCCCGGGACAAATAATGAAATTTTTTTGTAATGCAAGACTGCCGCAAACTTCGTACTATGTGATTTCACTACCGTTTTAATGTTTTCAACTATATCAATCTCTAAAGCAGAAACGAATCTCAACCAGAGGGTCGCTTGTGCCTGAAACCCTCAAGGAAGTCATAGACTTGTTAGGATGCGGGCATGCTGGGTTTTTCCGCAACATGATGTTGCATTGTTAGGATGTTACGTTTTATAAAGTTAAGATAGCATGGGCATGGACACTATATACAATATATATGGTTGTCTCAATCTTGGTGGAACTTGTAAGCCATTATTTACAAAACTGGGAAGACTATTTCCAAAAATTGTTTTTTTAGACAAATTACAAGTGAAAGAAATTTACAAATAGGCAATATGATAGTGGTACTATAAATTAAATGTGAATTTGGCCCTTTGCTAATAAGCAAAATACACACAATATGATATAGCTGAAACATGAAATACTAATCATACTCTTACAAGTATATAAATTTTAAAACTTTAGTCATTTTGTCAACTAGTACATGCAATCTCTCCCCTTACTGATGCCGCAAAGCAAAGATTCTTGTAGTGTGTGTTCTCCTCAATTAGTTATTTTTGATGTTTTATGGAAAAGGCAAAGGAAGGTTTTGCTAATGATAAAATTGAAATTTAATAACAAATCTTATTATTTAATTGAAATAATGAAACCACTTTCTCACTGTAACTCTTGCGTTACATTGGTTTTAGTAGTTTTGGTAAAAATTTAATGACATCCTTATCTACATGCCTCACCGTTAAGCTTTAATTAAATTGATAAGGCTGGGATGATGAAGATTACCAAGTACCCATCTCTAACACAACCTTTAAAAATATTTTGATAGTTGGAAGTGCTAGGCACTCAGATAAGGTAGCTAGGCTGTCCTCTTAAATGGAATTTCATATTCATCCCTTTCTAAATTTGTAGACTGAACCACTACCGATAACCCATCCTTTCATTTGATAGTTGACAGATATCTAAAAAGTTAGAAAAGAATCTTGGTAATTGGTAAGGAGGAGTCACCACCAAAAATTATCAATAGAAATTTAAAATAAAGAATCTGCAAACATAATTAAAAATGTTTCAGTTTTAGTTTTAAATAAAAATGATAATGGTCATGTAAAATTCCAATTTGGGAGGCATGTAACATACAGCACAATCCACCCAAACAACGAAGGACGGTAGCCGATTTACAGCCTTCATTTGCATTTGTACTGCCACGATGATTCAGGGATGTTCGACTGTGCAATTCTGGAGCATGCCTCCATGAATATCCTGGATTTCATCGGCTCTTTGCTACTCTGCAATCATTGGAGCTGAATCAATGACCAAGTTCCCGCCATAAGAATAGGTGCATCGACGAAAATACTTCCAAATAGCTGGGGTTCTTCTCACTTCAGCTTTCTGCGTGTCATGTAACCATTTTACGCCATGTACAAGGATAGCTTCTCCCCATGGCCAAGTGGCAAATAGGCTGCTTAAACTGAAGACCTAAAAACCAGAAAAAGGGATAGGGGTGGGGGAGGGGGGCCGGGGCCGGAAAAGAAGCAACCGGACTGGAAATTTTCATCTAAAGATAATGTTTTTCTTTCTTTCTTTCTATTTTTTTGAACATTTTTAGAGAATATTATATTTTTTAAGGAAACATTTGGTCATTTATATAACAAGAGGGATGAATCCTGAATTAGCAATCTCAATAGTAGTATTATTATGGAGGGAAGAAGATCTCCAACAAAATAGATGAACACCAAGACAATGAAGCTAACCAAGAACTAAGCCATTCGTATAAGGCACTGAAATAAGAACCAAAAAATAGTCATTTGCAATGTTAAAAAGTCATTTAAAATATAAGGTATCCATATTTGCGAAAGAAGAAGAACATGCAATCTATGGATGCCATGTTAGCTCATCAAAAGGAGTCATGAGCATTGAACATTGCCATCATGCATTCATGGATGTTTTCCCACAATTGAAAATTGGTGAATGCTTTTGAGATACATGAAAAGTGTGAGTATTCTACTAAAGCCAAATTTCCTAGACTACCTCCATCCATAATGAAATCTCATGTAAGTATCTATAAATGATGGGCCCTTTTGTAATCTTTATCCAACATTGATACTAGAAGGTCCTAGTCCACATGCACATGAATCGATTGACAACCTTTGTAAACAAACATTCCTTAAAAAGGTGTGTTGCAATTTATATGTTCTTATAGCTAAGGATACACTAGGACACTATGTTGGAGTATTTCCTCATTGAGCACTACATGGTGAGCTAATAGCCAAGTGAAAAACCTCATCTTTGGTCAACAATCCAACCTCTAAATAAGGTTCCATCCCTTCATTTTGATAAAGGAATGTTTATAAGGACATAAGATCCATTATTTGTGATGTGTCAAAGTAAAATGCAAGGTATCTTCATGGGCTAAATTGAGGGGCTATGTCCTTTAAGGATGTTGAGAATTTTAGTGAATCAGCTATGTCTGTTATAATCATAAAAGACTAAAGGAATTCTCCATTTCCCCTTATTGAATCAATTTTTTATATGCACCCCTAAACATTAGTACAATAGGATGACTACTTTAGAAAAAACTTCCTCAATCATTTTGTGATGAGCTTATCCTACTAGAAGACCTTCTACTAGAATATCTGCTTTCCCAAATTTCTAGCACCCAAGCAACTGAAGAAAAGTCCATCCTCTCCTAATGGTTTTCTAGATCTCTAAGGCTCTAGCTAGGCAAGTCCATATACTAGGATAGTACATCTAAAGAAAACTAACCTATGGCATGTCTAGCTAGGATCAAACCTCCCAAGCCAACTTAGTAGCCAAAATGTAAGCTTGCTTCTAAAGTCTCAAGCCCACAACCACCTACATAAAATGAGATAGTCATCTTATCCTAAGCAATTAAATGAAATTGGTGATGCTCCTCCCCAATGAAACAAAGAAAATTTTTCATAATCTGATTAACATGTGAAAACTAGGTTAGGGGATTGAAAACTAGAGCACTATAAATGGGATTAAGAGGATAGATTTAGCTAAAGTTCACTTATCTATGAAAGACAAAGATATACATTTCTAAGAGGCTAACTTCTTTGCATGTTTCTTTGCATTCCTTTACAACATGTTAACTGATTTCTATCCACAAAACAGAGGCTTCCCTAGGGAGATAGCTAGGAGCAAGCCAATAGTATATCCAAAAATATGCCTAATACGATTAAACCTTTTTGTCGAGCACGTTGCATGAAAATTTTTTGGTTTCTTTTTAGTTAACTTTAAGCACTATTGATTGAAATTTCATCCAATGCCTACATCAAATTTATTGCCTTAATGACATATGTTTGGGAAAAATCATTGTGTCATCCACATAACGAAAGTACAAAGATTCTAGGGAAACATGGACATAACATTCACCTTTTTGATTCATCTATAGAGATTATAAGCAATAATACCAAAGAGATATGGTGATAAGGGGTCATCTTGTTGAAGGTCCCACTCATGGCAAAATTTCTAAGATTTCTATCTATTTAGAAAAAATTGAAATATAACCATAGAAATTATGAACCTAATCATTCCACAAAACCATTTACAAAATTCCAACTCCTGCAAGATGAAAAGTAAGACATCCTAATCTATCTTATCATATGCTTTTGACAAAGAAGATCTCCTATTTCTAAATGTAAGCCGAATGCAAAGCCTTATTTGTTGTAATGACACTATGAATATAGTTCCCCCCAGGGATGAATCCTAATTGATTTGCCTCTATGATATTGGGCGGTAACAGCTTTAGGTGATTCACCAAAAGCTTGAAGAAAATTCTATAAACACTACTGCAAAGATTAATAGACCCATAATCCATTGAGGATTTCACCTCCTTCTTCTTGGATAGTAAGATAACCAAGCTATTGTTTCAAGTTTAAGGGAAAGTAGAATACTTGAATCCTACTTAAAAAAGAGCCTTAAAATCCCTTCTAGTAACATCCTAATAAGCTTTGATGCATTCAAAATCCTAGTTGTCTAGTCCACATAACTTGTGATTTGGTGCCTTAGCCACCATTGAATGAATGTCCTCTCTAGAAAGTCTTCCCTACAAGAAATCGTTGTGAATAGGAAAAACTAAGTAGGGATTTATACCTTCTAGCAATCTAGGATTAACCCTCTCATCATGATCACATAAGTTGCAAAAGTCTAGAATTCATATAGTCCAACATTTTTCTAGTATCTCAAAGAATCTTTTTTAGGTATTTTGAAGAACCTTTTTTTATTATCTTTAAAAACTATTTTTTATTATCTCAAAGAACCCTTTTTTGGTATCTCGAGGAACCATTTTTTAGTATCTCAAAGTACCTTTTTTGGTATCTAAAAGAACACTTTTTTTGATATCTGGAAGAATCATTTTTTGGTATCATGAAGAACCTTTTTTTGGTCTCTTAAAGAAAATTTTTTTACTGGTATCTCAAAGAACTATTTTCTTCTATCTTATATAACCTTTTTCTGGTATCCTGAAAAACCATTTTCTCATATCTCAAGGAACCATTTTCTAGTATCTTGAGTCTTTCACTAGTATTTCAAATGACCTTTTTATGGTATCTTAAAGATTCATTTTCTGATATCTCAAACAATCATTTTCTAATATCTTAATAAACCTTTTTTAAATATCTTGAACAATCTTTTTATGGTATTTCGAAAAATCTCTTTCTAGTATCTAAAAGAACCATTTTCAAGTATCTTGAACAACCATTTTTTAGTATCTCAACAAACCATTTTTTGGTCTCTCAAATAATCATTTTTTGATATATGAAAAAATTATTTTTTAGTATCTTGAAAGAATCATTTTCTAGATATCATTGAAGAACCTTTATTTAGTATCTCAAAGAATCATTTTCTCATATCTTGAAGAACCATTTTCTATTATCTTAAAGAACCTTTTTTAGTATCTCGAAGAACCTTTTTTTAATATCTTAAAGAATATTTTTTTATTAATAGAATGAATTTTTTTCTGATATCTTGTGAAATTTTTTTTGTTATTATCTCAAAGAACATTTTCTTTGCTATCTCAAAGAAACTTTTTTTAGTATCTCAAAAAACCATTTTTCTAGTATCTCAAATAAATATTTTTTAGTATCTTAAGAAACATTTTTCTAATATCTTGAAGAACCTTTTCTTCATATTTTGATGGAACTTTTTACAATATCTCAAAAATTCATTTTCTGGTATTTTGAAGGATCATTTTTGATATATCAAAAAAAAATATTTTTTGATATGTTAATAACTATCTTATGGTATCTTAAAGAACCTTTTTCTAGTAGCTTGAAAAGCCATTTCTACGTATCTAGATGAACCATTTTCTAGTATCTTAATGAACCATTTTCTAGTATCTCAAACAATCATTTTCTGTAAGAATTATTTTCTACTATTTAGAAAAACCATTTTTAGTATCTTGAAATAACCATTTTCTAATATCTTTGAAATTTTTTTTCTAGTATCTCAAAGAATCTTTTCCTTATATCTGAAATGACCATTTTTGTTGTATCTCAAAGAATCGTTTTCATCTATTTTGAAGAACATTTTTCTACCATTTTGAAGAAACATTTTTTAGTATTTTAAAGAAATTTTTTATGATATCTTAAACAAACATTTTGTAGTATCTTGCAAAACCTTTTTCTATTATATAGAACAGCCATTTTCTCTTGTCTTAAAGAACTTTTTTTGGTATTTTTGAAAAGACCTTTTTCTATAATCTTGAAGAATCATTTTCTAATATCTTTAAAAACTATTTTCTAGTATCTTGAGGAAATATTTTTTAATATATTGAAGAACCATTCTTTAGAAGAACCACTTTTTGGTATCTCAAAAACCCTTTTTTTTCTTGTATCTCAAAGAACCTTCTTCTAATATCTTTAAAAACTAATTTTTGGTATCTCGAAGAACCATTCTCTAGTTTTTTAAATAACCTTTTTCTAGTATCTTAAAAAACCTTTTTCTGGTATTTTAAAGAACATTTTTCTCTTACCTCAAAGAATCATTTTCTAGTGTCTTAAAAAATCATTTTTGGTATTTCATAAAACATTTTAAGGTATTTAGAAGAGTTATTTTTTGGTGTCTCAAAGAACTATTTTCTAGTATCCTAAAGAACTATTTTGCTAATATTTTAAAAAACATTGTACTAGTATCTTTAAGAATCTATTTTTATTATCTCAAATAATATTTCTGTGATATCTTAAAGAACCTTTTTCTTGTATCTTAAAAGAACTATTTTTCTTGAAGAATCATTTTGTATCTTTGTCTTAAATCTTAAAAAACCTTTTGGTAGATTCTAGAATAATCAATTTTTGGTATTTTAAAGAACTATTATGTGGTATTTCAAATAAACTTTTTTTGGAATATTTAAGATACCATTTTCTAGTATCCTAGAGAATCTTATTTTAGTATCTTCGAGAAAACGTTTTTAGTATCTTAAACAACCAGTTTTTAGTATCTCAAAGAAACTTTTTCTAGCATGTCAAAGAACTTTTTTCAAGTATCTTGAAGAATTATTTTTCAATGTCTCGAGAAAATATCTTTTTGGTATCTTGAAAAATCCTTTTTCTTAGTATCTTGAAGAACTATTTTGTGGGATCTTGAAGAGCCATTTTTTGATGTGTCAAAAAACATTTTTCTAGTAGCTTAAAAAATCTTTTTCTGGTATTACAAAAAATAATTTTTTGGTATCTGAAAGAATCTTTTTATGATGTGTTCAAAAACCATTTTCTAGTATCTTGAAGAACTATTTTCTAGTATCTCGAAGAACTATTTTCTAGTATCTCAAAGGACTTTTTTCTTATATCTCAAAGAACCATTTTCTTATATTTCAAAGAACCTCTTTTGGTATCATAAATAACCTTTTTCTGATATCTCAAAGAGCCATTATTTGGTGTCATAAATAATCTTTATTTGATGTCTTGAAGAAAACTCTTTTACTAGTATCTCAATGTTCCTTATTTTTACTATTTTGAAAAACTTTTTTCTACTATCTCAAAAAATCATATTTCTAGTATCTTAAATAAGCATTTTTTAGTATCTCGATAAACCATTTTTTGACATCTTAAATAACCCTCTTCTTATATTTTGAAGGACATTTTTATGGTATCTCAAAAAATCATTATTTAGTATCTCAAAATACCATTTTCTAATATCACCAAGAATAATTTTCTGATATCTTGAATAACTTTTTTATGGTATCTCAAAAAATATTTTTTTGGTATCTTGAATAATCATTTTTAGGTTTTTTAAAAATTATTTTTTCTTACCTCAAAAAATTATATTCTAGTATCTTAAAAAACCATTTTTTAGAAAGACTATTTTATATTATATGGAATAACCATTTTTTGATATCTTAACAGAAGCATTTTTCAAGTATATTTAAAGAACTTTTTCCTAGTATCTTGAAGAACCATTTTTTTGGTATGTCGAAAAACCTTTTCTATGTATCTTGAAGAACCTTTTTCTGGTATCTTGAAGAAATATTTTATAATATCTCAAAAACCTTATTTTTGGCGTTTCAAAGAAACATTTTCTACTATTTTGAACAACATTTTTATGGCATCTTGAATAATTACTATCTTGCAAAACATTTCTCTAGTATCTCTAAGAACTTTTTTCTAGTATTTTTGAAAAAAAAAATTCTATAATCTCAACAAATTATTTTCTACTATCTTAAAAAACTATTTTCTAGTATCTTGAAGAACTATTTTCTAATATCTTGAAGAACCATTCATTAAAAGAACCATTTTTTGGTATCTCAAAGAAAATTTTTTCTAGTATTTTAAAGAATCTTTATTTATTAACTTGAAGGTTTTTAAAAGAGACCCTTTTATGGTATCTGGAAAAACCTTTTTTAGATATCTTAAATAACATTTATCTTGTATCTTAAACAACCATTTTTAATATCTTGAGGAATTATTTTTGTCATCTCAAAGAATTATATTCTAATATCTCGAAGAACCTTTTTCAAGTATTTAAAAGAAACTTATTATAGTGTTTTGAAGAACTATTTCTTGGTATCTTAAAAAACCTTTATCTGGTATCTCAATATACCTTTTTTTAGTATTTCAAATAACTTTTTCTAGTATCTCACAAGATCCTTTTCTAGTATCTCAAAGAATCATTTTTTTGGTATCTTGAAGAACCCTTTTTTTATATCTACGAAGAACTATTTTTCTCGAAAAATCTTTTTCTACCTTTTTTTGGTATCCTGAAAAACCTTTTTCTAAATTCTAAAGAATCACTTTTCTAGTATATCAAAGAAATGTTTTCTGGTATCTTAAAAAAACATTTTTTCGATATCTTAGAACCTTATTCTAGTATCTTCATGAAACATTTTCTAATATCTTAAATAACCAATTTTTGGTATCTTGAAGAATCATTTATTGTTATCTTGAAAAATCTTTTTTTGTTAACTCAAAATTTTTTTTCTCGTTATCTTGAAAAACTATTTTCTGATATCTTAAAAAAATCATTTTTTGGTATCTTTAAGAATCTTTTTTTGGTATCTAGAAAAACCTTTTTCTGGTATCGTGAAAAACCATTTTTGTAGTATCTTAAAAAATAGTTAAGAGCCTTAGAGAACTTAGATAAATAGATTTTTTCATGGTATTTCAAATAACCTTTTTTGGTGTTTTGAAGGATAATTTAATCTATGATCTAGAAAAATCAATATCTAGTATATCAAAGAACTATTTTTTGGTATTTTGAAGAATCTTTTACTAGTATCTCAAATAATTATGTCATTATTTTGAATAATCTTTTTCTTGTATCTAAAAAAATCATTTTCTAGTATCTCAAAAAACTTTTTTCTAGTATGTTGAAGAATCAATTTTTCAATATCTTCAAGAATCATTTTCCGCTATCTCAAAGAATGAGTTTCTACTATCTTAAAAAATCTTTTTCTAGTATCTTGAAGAACCATTTTCTAGTATCTCCAAAAATATTTTTCTATTATCTAAAAGAAAATTTCTCTTCAAAAATATTTTTCTAGAATCTTCAAAAATCATTTTCTAGAATCTCAAAGTACCATTTTCTAGTATCTCAAAAAATCTTTTTTTAATATCTCGAAGAACCCTTTTTTTTATATCTTAATAAACTATTTTTTTTGTATCTTTAAGTATCATTTTTTGATATCTTGAAGAACCATTTTTTTATGTATCTTGAAGAACCTTTTTTTGATATCTTCTAAAAGATCCTTTCTGGTTTCTTAAAGAACCTTTGTTTTGGTAAATCTAACAACTATATCATCGTATTTTGAAGAACCATTTGAAACACCACAAAAATTTTGGCTAACACTTGTAGACAGAAATTGAGCTAAGTCATGACCAATCTTGAAAGCCTCAAAAACAGCATCAAAGGGAGCAACAATTGAATATGCAAGAGTTCCTCGAGATCCATTGGAAACTACATCAACATCTAGCAACAAGAACTACAGGTTTCAAACTCAAAACACTTAGTTTTAACTAAGTATACTTCTTACACACAGGCCTGCACGCCCAGCGTATAGCTCAGCGTGCAGCAACTTTTTAGCTCCAAAAATGAGTCAAAACATGTCAGAATCGAGCGTCTAGACCCCCCAAGGCCTTCCCAAGGGTCCCCAATAACTCTCAGGTACTTGAAATTCAACTTTTGGGCTCCAAATGATGGATTTTCATGTTTGCATGTTGGCCTTCACGCCCAATGTGTACCATCACAGACCAACCAAAACAGACACTCAGAGCATGATCTTCATAGCCAATCAACTTCCAGAGGTAGGGAAACTATCAGGCATCATCCTGGGCTCCCAAAAATCAAGTTTTGACTTTGAAAAGTGACACTTTCATGCCTGTACGNAGGAAACTATCAGGCATCATCCTGGGCTCCCAAAAATCAAGTTTTGACTTTGAAAAGTGGCACTTTCATGCCTGTACGCTAGACTGCACATCGAGCGTGCAGCCCAGCATGCACCACTTTGAATAAGGTTGATCAGGCATTTTAAGCAAGATTTTGACATGGAGTCAGCCCCCAAGGCATGGTCAATAAATCTACAAGTCCACTAGCTCCAAAAACATCAATTTTAGGCATCATAAGGGCCATTTTTGGCCCTGCATGCCTAGCATGCACACCCAACATGTACACGTTGGCACACCGCACACTTGTAAAGTTTCATTCTGTTGCACTCAGTCCACGCTCCACATGTCACCCAATCCAAAATTCCAGCATCTCATAGCCAATCATCCCATCTCAGATCTGATTTTAACATCCAAACTTGTACAAAAACCCATATTTTTTACCAGATAAGGATCGAAAAATTGAAGAATCTAGAAAAAAAAAGAATTTGGGCAATTTTTACAAATGGAGAAAACAAAAAATGGATCTGGTACACTTAGGAAATGTGGGCATAAACCCCTGTATGCTGGGCATTAGACTTGGATGCTGCATTTCCCTACAACCCAAAACCTACATCTTCCAACACCCATCATCACCCACCGGGGCTTAACGTCTACCTTGTGATTAATCCACAACTGCGTTCTAACCGGTGCACACTGTAATCACTTTTTCAATACAAAATAGTTTACATTTTTGCCCAGATTTATTGCAGTTTTCTTTGTTTTTCCAGTTTACGTTTACATTTCAGTTTACATTATTGTGCCTATTTACGTTACGATTTATGTTTAATGTGCATCGTTTACGTATAACCCAACGCATTNCCCAGATCTGCACTCAATTAGCGTAGATCTAACTTCGAATCTCTCAGATCTGCACCCTATTCAGCCACATCTGCTACACACCCAACGTGTATACGCTGCACGCTGAAGCCTGCACGCTGTTAGGCCAATCTGTACACTGTGACTCTTTGGTATACACTGCCAACACTTAGAATTTTCTTCATTCATTATCCAACACTTAACCAAATTTTTAATCATTTACGCTATCACATTCAAACATTTAAAAAATTTGACAATGGACCTTACCCAAGCACACATCACCATGGAGTCATCTCAGAACTCTAACGCACGCACCTTCGTAATCCTCACACAAGAACAATACAACTTTATCTGTGTGAAGATTCAAGCCAACCTTCCTCTTGACACCACAAAATAGGAGGCAAAATGAAACTTTGAGCGCATATACATGGGAGGTCATGAATTCGTCCCCTCTGTATATGACATCATCCCCCTTTCTGAGCCTCACCATCGACTCATCTCTCAACCCCTTCTAGCAAGGGGCCAAAACACACGGTGACCCACTAAGAAGCCCCAAAACCAACATAATATAGATGACTTTGAGACACAATCTAAACCTAAGGATTCATACCATACCCATCATTCCACCCCCGCATGGGATAGATGGCCACTCACCAAGTGCCAACGAGCACTCAAGCACCAGTGTCCCAACATGGGCTACCCATGTCCACATCCATCCAGTATATGCTGCCAGTGCAAACGCATGGGGCCACTTTTGTTACATCGACCCCACACATCCAGGGTGTCACTTCACAGTTTGTGGCTAGGCAAGGAACCATACCCCTTGTTCAACAACCCACTCACTTCAATGAGCCACACCCCACAACCACAACTCTGAACGTTGCTCCACAGCAATAAATGATAGTCCAACAATCTCCCCAACCAACTAAACTACCTACCGCTCAAGAGTGGGCAGAAGCAAAACAAACGATGCAAGCGTTAGCTGATGAGGTAAAGCACCTCAAAACTGCCAACACTGAATAAGTTAAAGTACTAGATTTCTACCAGGATGATCCAATTAACTCTTCAGTGTCATCGTTAGCTTGACCCAAGGAAATCACACTACCCTAGTTAACTAGGTACAACGAGAAGGGAGATCCGAACGCTCACTTAGTCACATTTCGATTAGAAACTCTATTGCTTCAAGCTTGGCCCCATGCAATCTTATGAGTGTTCGCTATGTCCTTAATGGGCATAGCCTTAGAATGGTATTGAGCCTTGCCTCGTAACTCCATATCCTCTCTGGAGGATCTGTTATATCAATTCGTTACCAGGTTTAAGTACAACCTGAAGCCTGAGGTCACACTAGACACTCTGATACAGGTGAAACAAGTGCCACTTGAGCCTGTGCAGAAGTTCATCCAACGATGGAGTGCAGCCCTTAACAAACTTCATGAGCCCATCCCTGAAAAGTATTTGCTTACGATTCTGAAGGGAGCCATGAATGACATTAAACTAGCAAGATGCACCAACGACAACAGCAAAGAAACCTTTCTTCATTAAGATGCCACAACAAGCTAATCAAACACCAACAACTCCTCCCAAACTACCATTTGTTATAAAGCTGCCACCATGCAATGGCCCCTCACCTACCCAGAGCCCAACTGTAGGCAATGTCTCAACCTCTTCTCCCTCAAGAGTCAACATTGCCAACAACATGGGTAAGCCTACCAAATGGCAGCAGAAGAGGACAAACAAACAACGAATAACATCCACATCCGAAACAAAGGCCACACCTAGTACATAACAACCAAATGCTGGGGGCCTTACCCCTAGTCCCAAACAAACCATACCTAAGCCCTCAGCCCAAACAGAGGCAACTAATGCAATGGCAAACAACATGGACTTTGTAGCTACATTGGCCCAGGTGAAAAAAATGCTCAAACAAAAGAACACAACCATGAGCTTGTATGACCTGGTCATGACATCATCGGCTCATCATGAAGCCTTAGTGTAAACATTAGCATCCATTTCTATTACAGAGGACATCCCTGCTAACATGGAATCCATCCGTGCAACAATTTCACAACACACACCACAAGGATTAGGTTCAAACACCTTAGCCTTCTACGACGATGCAATTAAAGTCAACCCCGAATGAGGGGAGGTCACAATAGCTTCATTGTCGGTTAGCATACGTGTTTGGCAATGTACCATTCGCAGAGTGCACGTTGATGATGGCACGACAACAAACGTAGTTCTATACTCTGTCATTGACAAACTAGGCATGGTAGATGAGATCATGCTAATAGAAACCACGTGTCTAAAATCCTTCAATGGATCATGTGTCATAGTCAAGGGCATGATTAACCTAGCCTTTGTGGCAAGAGAATAATTCCCCACCAGCGCGGAGTTCACTTTTATAGAAGATATGTCTAGTTTCAACATGATTCTTGGCAGACCTTGGCTAGCACAACAACGAGCCATTTCCTCACCAATACATCAAGAAATCTGCCTTCCATACGAAGGTGGACAAGTCATCATAGATGGTGATAACATTCCTTTTCAAGCCATCCACAACCTAGACATGTCACAAGTCTTGAAAGAAGAATCTCTTGACGGAACACCCATGGCAACAAATGCAACACCTAGAGCTAAAATGCCCGAATGAGTGATAAAAACCATAAGCCTCCCAGTGGAGCCTAAGCCTAAAATGCTTCCAAAACCACATCTGACTAAGAAACAACCACACGATCAAGGCTCCCCTGCAGCCAAAAAACATGTCTGATCCCCACCCACTCTTTACCTTTGTTCGTTGTGCATACATCACCTTAGTTTGCATTGTACTAGCTTACGTATTTACATGTGGCCTAAAAAGGCCTTAAACTAAACTATGGCTCGAAAAGGCCTTAAACTAGTTCATGGCCTGAAATGGCCTTAAACTCCCACCATTTCACATTATTTTCTATTTACTTGTGCATTTCAATTCATGTTTTATGTAGTTGCTATTTAACATTATTTTCCCTAGTTGCTTTTGTTTACAGGGTCATACAAACGCACACGCATGCATCCACATAGATCAGTCCTGGCATCATGACTTAAAACTGATACCACACATCGTCTTGGTGTCATGACGGTAAATTGACACCACTTGTCACACTCATAACACACATCCTCGTCCTAGCATCATGATGGTAAACTGATACCACAGACTTGTCCTGGTGTTATGACGATAAAATGACACCACAGTTCGTCCGCAATGATAATAAACTAGCATCCATTTGGTACAACATTAAACTTCCACAATTTTGTTCGCCAGAGTCCGCTAAGACTATAAACTAGTTTTCCTCTCCTCAGTCTACCAAGACTATAAACTAGCAATGTACCATCTGCTACGATGCTAAACTGGCACCGTCTAATGGGTTATGATAGAAAACTAACCCACAACAGTTTGCTACAACTATAAACTGGTAGCTTCATCTCTAGCTTCCTGATTTATAGCTGCATTCAAACTTCATCAGATCCGCTGCCTCACTCATCATCAGTTGATCCTAACGACATTGTTGCCATTCATATTTAGTACCTGAAATCTCATCTGGTGCCTTTGTTTCATCAGTCACATTCATGTCTAAAGTTTTCGCTAACTCATTCACTTGTGATTTTCTTGTCTTCTTGGAGTTGTGTTTGCAGGATGACACCCAGTGGTGCTTGTACACAGATACACTTCATCATGGTGACAAGGTGCCACATTGTTTCTAATGCACGCAACCAGGTTAATCAATTTGTTCAAAAGTACATTCCCAATTTCTAATACATTCTCCATTTCCCCAACAATCTCGTTCCCCTTCCTACCCAGTCATAGTTCCCAGATACACCTAGTGCACCCAAAAATTTGAGCATATGGTTTCACACTGCGACACTCTCAAGTAGTTGCAACACACAACACGACACATGAGCATGAGTGTAAAATTGAAAGAACGCTCTTTCCAGAAAAATGAAAAAAGAACAAAAAAATGAAAAGAAATAGAAAAGAAAAAGAAAAAGAAAATAAAAAAGAGCAAAGAGAAAAATGAACCGCAAGCCCTTAGCACTTCCCATACAAGCCCCAAGTGGGAAGATAGTGGTCTTGGAAAGAACCATTCATATCTCACACCATCATGTTTCATCTCACTGCATAGCTTTGGCTGTTGGACAATGGGTTCCCTTAGACACTCTACAAGGGTCCTATTTCTCCAAAGAATGCATCATCTCATCATGTGGCTTTGGTTGTGACAACAAGTTCTCTTAAACCTGATACAGGATTCTTGTTCCTCCAAAGAATGCACAACTCATACCTTGGTTCCAAGTCTACCAAACATTGGCCATCAACAAGGAACAACATGAATTATTTACACAAAGATGAACACTCCTCTCCCACACTAGCACAATTCCTTGATCAATTCCCAATCCCCTAGACATCATCTCAAAACTTCATTTTCCAATCCCAAGTACTTCTGAACACGGTGCGAGGACATCTGGCCAAGTGTTAAAGGACAATACCACTAAGTTGCTTATGGCACTTTGTACTTCTTTGTCGACGCCTCTCAGGTTGATTTCTCCAAGCGTCAAAAAAGAGGGGCCAATGAAACACCATAAAAATTTTGGCTAACACTTGTAAACAAAAATTGAGCTAAGTCATGACCAAGCTTGAAAGCCTCAAAAATAGCATCAAACAGAGCAACAATTGAACAAGTAAGAGTTCCCTGAGATCCATTGGAGACTACATCAACATCTAGCAATAAGAACTGTAGGTTTCAAACTCAAAACACTTAGTTTTGACTAAGTATACTTCTTACACACAGGCCTGCATGCCCAGTGTATAGCTCAACGTGCAGCTCAGCGTGCAGCAACTTTTTAGCTCCAAAAATGAGTCAAAACATGTTAGAATCAAGCGTCTGGACCCCCCAGGACCTTCCCAAGGGTCCCCAATAGCTCTCAGGCACTTGAAATTCAACTTTTGGGCTCCAAATGATGGGTTTTCATGCCTGCACGCTGGCCTACACGCCCAGCGTGTACCATCACAGACAGACCAAAACAAACACTTAGAGCATGATTTTCATAGCCAATCAACTCCTAGAGGCAAGGAAACTATCAAGCATCATCCTGGGCTTTCAAAAATCAAGTTTTAACTTTGAAAAGTGGCACTTTCATGCCTGTATGCTGGACTGCACACCCAGCATGTAGCCCAGCATGCACCACTTTGAACAGGGTTTATTGGGCATTTTAGGCAAGATTTTGACATGGAGTCAACCCCGAAGGCATGGTCAATGAATCTACAAGTCCATTGGCTCTAGAAACATCAATTTTAGGCATCAGAAGGGTCATTTTTGGCCCTGCATGCCCAGCGTGCACGCCTAGCATGTACACGCTGGCACACTACACACTTGTAAAGTTTCATTCTGTTGCACTTGGTCGACGCTCCACATGTCATCCGATCCAAAATTTTGGCATCCCATAGCCAATCATCCCATCTCAGATTAGAGTTTAATGCCCAAACTTGTACAAAAACCCAGATTTTGACCAGATAAGTGTCGAAAAATTGAAGAATCTGGAAAAAAAAGAAATTGGACAATTTTTACAAATGGAGATAATAAAAATTGGATCTAGTACACTTAGAAAATGTGGGCATACACCCCTATATGCTAGGCATCAGACTTGGATGCTGCATTTCCCTACAACCCAAAACCTGCATCTTCCAGCACCCATCATCACCCACCAGGGCTAAGCCTCTACCTTGTGATTAATCCACAACTATGTTCTGACCGGTGCATACTGTAATCACTTTTTCAATACAAAACAATTTACATTTTTGCCCAAATTTATTGCAACTTTCTTTGTTTTTCTAGTTTATGTTTACATTGCAGTTTACATTATTGTGCCTGTTTACATTACGGTTTACGTTTAATGTGCATCGTTTACGTATAACCCAATGCATTACACTTGCGTACGTTGGGGAAGTCCTCATTTGATCCACATGCAGACCATTCAAGGCACTCTACCTTTGTCCATTCCAGCTTATCCTCAAGTGAAGATAGAGTCTTCTGTGCTTGTCCATAGATCTCTCAGTGTCTGTTTCATTCCATCCTTGCACTAACGATTTCAGACAGTACAGAAAATGATGCTAGAAGGAGGGTCTCTCTTTGCTTAGATCTACTCCGACCTAGCATAGATCTCTTCAGATCTGCTAGTCCATCTCATAGATATGCTTCCTATGACCCTAGATCTACAGTCGATTTTCCCAGATCTGCACTCAATTAGCGTAGATCTGACTTCGAATCTCTCAGATCTGCACCCTATTCAGCCACATCTGCTGCACACCCAACGTGTATACGCTGCACGCTGAAGCCTGCACGCTGTTAGGCCAATCTGTACGCTGTGACTCTTTGGTATACACTGCCAACACTTAGAATTTTCTTCATTCATTATCCAACACTTAACCAAATTTTTAATCGTTTACGCTATCACATTCAAACATTTAAAAAATTTGACAATGGACCTTGCCCAAGCACACATCACCATGGAGTCATCTCAGAACTCTAACGCATGCACCTTCGTAATCCTCACACAAGAACAATACAACTTTATCTGTGTGAAGATTCAGGCCAACCTTCCTCTTGACACCATAGAACAGGAGGCAAAACGAAACTTTGAGCTCATATAAATGGGAGTTCATGAATTCGTCCCCTTTGTATATGATATCATCCCCCTTTCTAAGCCTCACCATTGACTC
Source organism: Gnetum montanum (assembly GCA_015680685.1). NCBI lineage: Eukaryota > Viridiplantae > Streptophyta > Gnetopsida > Gnetales > Gnetaceae > Gnetum > Gnetum montanum. The sequence goes on from MNCI01008572.1 coordinate 1,729,551, forward strand.
ATCTCTCAACTCCTTCTAGCAAGGGGCCAAAACACACGGCGATCCACTGAGAAGCCCCAAAACCAACATCATATAGATAACTTTGAGGCAAAATCTGAACCTGAGGATTCATACCATACCCTCAATATCCATGCCTACATGAACCCATCATTCCACCCTTGCATGGGAAAGATGGCCACTCACGAAGTGCCAAAGAGCACGCAAGCGCCGATGTTCCAACATGGGCTACCCACGTCCACATCCATCCAGTACATGCCACTAGTGCAAATGCATGGGGCCACGTTTGTTACATCAACCCCACACATCCAGGGTGTCACTTCATAGTTTGTGGCTAGGCATGGAACATTTTTCTTGTATCTTTAAGAATTATTTTTCTTAAAGATTCCTTTTCTATATTTTTCTAGTATCTTGAAGAACTTCTTGTTAGATTTTGAAAAAACTTAGATGAATAGACTTTTAAAAGATATATCAAAGAATCTTTTTTTCATACATAAAGAACCATTTTCATGTATCTCAAAAAATTATTTATTTTGGGATTGAGAAAAGTCTTTATTTAGTATCTCAAAAAATCATTTTTTGGTATTTTGAAGAACCCTTTTCTTGTATTGTAAAGAATCATTTGCCATTATCTTCACATATTTTTTTTCTTGTATATCAAAGAATCATTTTTTAGTATTTTGGAAAAAAAAAATTGATATCTTTAAGAACTTTTTTTTGGTATCTTTAAGAATCCTTTTCTAATATCTTAAAGAATGATTTCCTAGTATATCAAAAAACCTTTTATAGGTATTTTAAAATATTATTTTCAATTATCTAAAATAACATTTTTCTGGTATCTCAAAAAATCTTTCTTTCATATCTTAAAGAACCTTGTTCTGATATCTAAAAGAACCATTTTTTGGTATTTTGAAAAACCTTTTATTGGTATCATAAAGAATCATTTGTTATTATCTTGAAGAATTTTTTTCTTGTATCTAAAAGGATTATTTTCTAGTATTTGGAAGAAATTTTTTCTAGTAGCATCAAGAACATTTTTTTTTGGTATCTTTGAGAACATTTTACTGGTATTTCAAAGAATGGTTTTGTAGTATATTAAACAACCTTTTACAGGTATCTTGAGGAATAATTTTCTATTATCTAGAAAAACCTTTTGGTGGATTCTAAAAAGATTATTAATTTTGTATCTTGAAAAACCATTATCTGGTATTTTAAAGAATCTTTTTCTAGTATTTTCTAAATACTAGTGTTTCATATCTCAAAGAACTAGTTTTGGGTATCTCAAAAAACCATATTATTATATCTAAAAGAAACATTTTTTAGTATCTCGAAAATTCAATTTCTAGTATCTCAAAGAACCATTTTTTGATATCTAAAAAAAAACCTTTTTTTCTAGTATCTCGAATAATCTTTTCTAGGTATTTCAAAAAACATTTTTCTAATATCTTGAAAATGATATTTTAATATTTCAAAAAAAAAAAATTTTGGTATCTCAAAGAACCTCTTTCTGATATCTCGAAGAATCATTTTTTGATATCTCAAAAAATCATTTTCTAGTATCTCTAAGAACATTTTTCTATTAGTTTGCAAAACTATTTTCTAGTATCTTGAAAAACCATCTTTTGGTATTTCAAAAATCCTTTTTTGATATCTTGAAGAACCATTCTATAATATTTAGAAGAATCCATTTTTGGTATCATAAAGAAGCTTTTTCTAGTATCATAAAAAAAAATTTTGTTGGCATCACAAAAAACTATCTTTCTGCTATCTCAAAGAACTTTTTTTTCATGTATATAAGAATCTCTAAGCATCTTAAGTAATAGTTTTCTCACATCTTGAAAAACCTATTTCTTGTATTTTGAAGGATATTTATATGGTATCTCAAGGAACTAATTTTTGGTATCTTGAAAAACCATTTTATGGTATGTTCATAAACCTTTCTATGGCATCTTAAAGAATTTTTTTATGGTATCTTCAAGAATCATTTCTTGGCATCTCAAAAAATCATTTTCAAGTATCTTGAAGAACCATTTTTTAGTATGTCAAACAACCATTTTCTGGTATTTCAAAGAACCATTTGCTAGTATCTATAAAAGTTATTTTTCGATATCCTGAAAGAACCACTTTCTAGGTATATTAAAAGAACTTTTATCTAGTATTTCAAAGAATGATTTCTTAGTATCTTGAAGAACCAATTTTTGGTATCTCCTAAAACCTTTTTATGTTTTATTGAAGAATTATTTATAAGTATGTCAAAGGACCCTTTTCTGCAATTTTGAACAATCATCTTCTGATATCTAAAAGAACATTTTGTTGTTATCTCAAAGAAAATTTTTCTGTTAATATCTCAAAGAACTTTTTTTAGCTATCTCAAAGAACGTTTTCTTAGTATCTTGAAGAACCATTTCTTTGGTATCTCAAAGAAACAAGTTCTTTTATCTTAAGGAATCAGTTTTTAGCATCTTGAACAACCTTTTTCTAGTATCTTAAAGAAACTTTTTATGGTATGTCGAATAATCGTTTTATGGTATGTCCAATAATCATTTTTTGATATTTTGAAAAATCATTTTTAGAAAAACCCTTTTTCCTAGTCTTTGGAAAAACTATTTTCTAGTATCTTAAAAGAACCATTTTCTAGGTATCTTCAAAAAACCTTTTTTTGGTATTTCAAAGTATTTTTTTCCTTCTATCTTGAAGAACTATTTTTCTTGTATATCAAATATCCTTTTTCATGTTTCTCAAAGAACATTTTTTTTGATATCTCAAAAATCTATTTTGTAGTATTTTAAAGAATCTTTATTTTTAGTATTTCGAAGAAACATTTTCTGGTATTTTCGAGAACATTTTTATGATATCTTAAAATAATTTTTTCTACTATCTTAAAAAGCCATTTTTTATTATCTAAAAGAACCATTTTCTCATATCTTAAAAAGAAAAATTTTGATATCTTCAAGAAAATCATTTTTTATAATTTCACATAACTAGGTTTTATATATTTAAAAACTAAGTTTTATGATATCTTAAGAAACATTTTTTTGGTATCTTAAAGAACCATTTTCTTGTATTTTAAAAAATCATTTTTTGATATTTTGAAGAACGATGTTCTGGAAGAATCATTTTTTGGTTTCTATAAAAATTATTTTTTAGTATATTGAAAAAACTATTTTTTAGGTATCTTTCAAAAACTTTTTTCTAGTTTCTTAAATAACCTTTTTCTAGTATCTCAAAGACCCTTTTCTTAGTATTTCGAAAAATCATATTTCTAATATCTCGAAAAAACTTTTTCACTTTTTTTGAAAAACCTTTTCTTGATATCTTAAAGTGGAATTTTTTGGTATCTCAAAGACTTGTTTTTCTACTATTTTATATAAACATTTTCTGATAGTTTGAAGAATCTTTTAATGGTATCTTGAACAAAGTTTTTCTATATCTTTTAGAACCTTTTTCTATTATCTAAAAGAACCATTTTCTATTATCTTAAAGAAACCTTTTTTTATATATTCGATAAAAATTTTTTCTATATTCTCGAAGAACCATTTTCTATTATCTTAAACAATCATTTTTTAATATCTTGGAGAACTATTTTTTAATATCTCGAAGAAGCATTAGTTGGAAAAACCATGTATTGGTAATACAAAGAACCTTTTTCTAGTATCTCAAAAAAACTTTTCTTAATAGCTTATAGAACTATTTTTGGGTATCTCAAAGAATCATACTCATGTTTATAAAAAAAACCTTTTCATGATATTTCAAATAAATTTCTTATAGTATCTTAAAGAACCTTTTTATAGTATTTCAAAGAACCATTTTCTAGTATCTTGAAGAACTTTTTTTTCTTTTTTTTTTGTACTTTGAAAAACCTTTTTCTAATATTTGAAAACCATTTTCTAGTATCTCAAAGAACTATTTTCTAATGTTTTGAAAGTTCAATTTTTGGTATCATCAAAAACCTTTTCTTAGTATCTTAAGAACATTTTTATAATATCTCAAAGAACCTTTTCTAGGTATCTCAAATAACTATTTTTAAGTATCTCGAAGAATCATTTTATGGTATCTTAAATAATCATATTTTGGATGAACTATTTTGTACTATTTTGAAAAATCATTTTATGGTATTTTAAAAAAATCATTTTCTAAGTATATTCGAATAACCTTTTCAGGTATCTCAAAAAACCTTCTCTTAGTATCTTGAAGTATAATTTTTCTTGTATCTTTAAAATTCTTTTTCACATTTCTCAAAGAACCTTTTTTGGTATCTCAAAAAACTATTTTGTGGTATCCTGAAGAACCTTTTTTGGTATCTCAATCAAACATTTTCACAATCTTGAAGAACCTTTTACTAGTATCTAGAAGAATCATTTCTTGTATTTTCAAAAAAAATATTTTTCTATAATCTTGAATAACTATTTTTTAGTATCTTTAAGAGCTATTTTCTTTCATTTTAAAAAACTATTTTCTAAAATCTTGAATAACCATTTGTTACAAGAGCTATTTTCTTATATCTCAAAGAACCTTTTACTCCTATCTCGAATAATTTTTTTCTAGTATCTTGAAAAACTCCTTTTAGGTATCTTGAAGAACCATTTTATGAGTTTTGAATAAAACCTTTTTCTAGTATCTCAAAGAATCTTTTTTTAGTATCTTGAAAGACCTTTTTGTGGTATCTCAAATAATCATTTTCTAATATGTCAAATAATCATTTTTTGGTATCTCGAAAAATCATTGTCTAGTATCTTAAGGAATCATTTTTTGGGGTCTTGAATAACTATTTTTTAGCATTGCAAAGAATCATTTTCTAGTATCTTAAATTACATTTTGCTAGAGTTTAAAAGTATCTTTTTCAAGTATCTCAAAGAACCATTTTCTAGTATCTTGAAGAATCAATTTTTGATATCTTTGAAAGAAAACTTTTCTAGTATCTTAAATAATGTTTTTTTAGCATTTTAAAAAATCTTTTTCTCATATATTCGAAGAACAATATTTCTTAAAGAATCTTTTTTTCTATCTTTTCCATGTATTTTGAAGAACCATTTTCTAGTATCTCGAAAAACTATTATTTGGTATCTTAAAAAACCGTTTTTTGGTGTTTTTTAGATATCATTGTCTAGCATCTCAAAAAACCATTTTCCCATATCTTAAAGAATTTTATTCTAGTATTTTAAAAAAAAATTGGTATTTTGAAAAATTATTTTTTGATATCT
>MNCI01008572.1:1735648-1792067 GCA_015680685.1 Gnetum montanum
AAAGAACATTTTTCTTATATCTCGAAGGACCATATTTTGGTATCATAAGAAACATTTTCTGGGTATCTCAAAGAAATTTTTTTTGCTCTCTATAAGAATTATTTTTCATGTATCTCAATGAAACACTTTCTGGTATATCAACAAAATGTTTTTTGGTATCTAAATGAATTTTCTTCTAGTATTTTGAAATACCTTTTTATGCTATCTCAAAAAAGAATTTTCTAGTATCTCGAGGAACCTTTTTATAATATCTTGAATTACCATTTTATGGTATCTCAAAAAACCTTTTTCTGGAATCACAAAGAACCATTTTTTGGTATCTTTTCAAGTATTTTGAAAAAACATTTTTTTAAAAAACCACTTTTTGGTATCTAGAAAAATTATGTTTTGGTGTTTTGAAAGAACTATCTCCTAGGTATCTTTGAAAAATCTTATTCTAGTATCTTTAAGAATGTTTTCTTGGTAACTCAAAAAACCATATTTCTCGTGTCTTAAAAAACCTTTTTGATGTAACTCAAAGGTATCTTGAATAACTCTTTTCTAATATCTCGAAGCACCTTCTTTCTAATATTTCAAAGAAACATTTTCTAATATCTTGAATAGGCTTTTTATGGTATCTTAAATAAACTTTTTTTACTATCTTGCATAACAATTTTATATAATTTTGAAGAACCATTTTCTAATATCTTGAAAAACAATTTTCTTATATCTCAAAAAACTATTCTCTAATTTCTCAAAGTACCATTCATTAGAAAAACTATTTTACAGTATCTCAAAGAACCTTTTTCTGGTATTTTGAAAAACTTTTTTCTAGTACCTTGAAGAACTATTTTTTGGTATCATAACAAATCATCATCTTGTTTATAAAATTTTTTTTTATTGTATCTTAAAGAACCTTTTTCCAATACCTTAAAAAACTATTTATTGGTATAATAAAGAACCATTATCTTGTTTATAAAAGAAACTTTTTCTTACTATCTCAAAGAATGTTTTTTTGGTATCTTGAAGAACATTTTTCTGTTATTTCAAAAAATCAATTTCTAATATCTTGAGGAACTATTTTTTGATATTTCAAATAAATATATTTTCGTATCTCAAGGAATCATTCTTTAGTACCTCAAAATATTTTTTTTGGTATTTCAAAAAACTATTTTCAAATATCTCAAAGAATAATTTTTTGATATCTCAAGATACATTTTTTAGTATCTCAAAGAATTATTTTCTAGTGTCTTTAAAAGAACTTTTTCTGGTATCTTTAGTATCTCAAAGGATTTTTCTCTAATATCTATGAAGAACTATTTTTCTATAAGAATACTTTTTATCTTTTTATAGTATCTCAAAAAACCTTTTGGTAGATTTTGAAAGAACCATATTTCTAGTATCTTAAAAAATCGTTATCTAGTATCTCAAAAAGTCTTGTCCTTGTATCTTCAAGATACTACTTTTTTGTATCTCAAAGAAATGTTTTCTTGTATCTTGGAGAATCTTATTCTAGTATCTTAAATAAATTTTCTCTAATATCTCAAAAACCATTTTCTACTCTCTTAACCATTTTTTGAAATATCGAATAACATTTTTCTAGTATCTCAAAGAATATTATTATTGTATTTTAGAGAACCTTTTTTTATTATCTTAAAGAATTATTTTTTGGTATCTTGAAGAAACATTTTTCTAGTATCTCGAAGAACATCTTTCTAGCATCTCAAACAACCATTTTTTTGGTATCTCAAAAAACCATTTTTTAAAATATTTAAGGATCATTTTGATATGTGAAAGAATAGTTTTTTGGTATGTCAATTAACTATTTTTTAGAAGAACCATTTTCTAGTATATCTTAAAGAATCATTTTTCTAGTATCTTAATGAATATTTATTTCTTATCTTGAAAAAAGTTTTTTTAGTATCTTAAAGAATTGTTTTCAAGTATCTCAAAAAAATAGTGTTTGGTAGCTTGAAAAATATTTTTCTAGTATTTCAAAAACTTTTTTTTAGTATGTTAAATAACCTTTTTCTTGTATCATGAAAAATTATTTTCTAATATCTATAAAAACAATATTTTGGTATCTTTAATTAGTATCTCAAATAACTATTTTTTGATATTTTGAAGAATCATTTTCTTGTATGTTAAAGAACTATTTTCTAATATCTTAAAAAACCATTTTGTAGAAAATAATTTTTTAGTATCTTAAAAAACTTTTTTCTAATATCTTGAAGAACCTATTTTTGGTATCTTGAAGAACCATTTTCTAGTATTTAGAATAACCAGTTTGTGGTATCTTGAAGAACCATTTTCTAATATCTCAAAGAACAATATTTTGGTATTTAAAGGTGCCTTTTATTGGTATTTTCAAAAACATTCTTCTAGTATCTTGAAGAATTATTTTCTTGTATCTTTGAAAGAACCTTTTCTTGGTATTCCAAAGAATTCTCTTCTAGTATCTTGAAAAAACATTTTCTCATAATTTTGAAGAACTATTTTTCTTGAAGAATATTTTTCTATCTTTGTCTCATTTCTTAGAGAATGTCTTTTTGTATTTTTTTAATATCTTAAAAAAATCATTTTCTAGTATCACTAAGAATGTTATTATGCTATCTCAAAGAACCTTTTTTAGTTATCTTGAAAAATCATTTTCTTATATTTTGATAAACTATTTCTAGTATCTCGAATAACTTTTTTTCTCGTAGCTTAAGTATCATTTTCTGATATGTTGAAGCTCCATTTTTTTATATCTCTTAGATACCATTATATAGTATCTTGAAGAACTATTCTCTGGTATCATCGAAAAACTCTTTTTTGGTATCTCAAAGAATCATTTTTCTAGTATCTTCAAAAACTTTTTATTGATATCTAAAAGAATCATTTTTTGGTATATCAAAGAATCATTTTCCTTGTATATTCAAAAGAATCGATTTTAGGTAACTAGAAAAACAATTTTTGGATATCTTTAAGAACTGTTTTCTAGTATCTTAAAAAATCATTTTTTTGAAACAACCATTTTCTGATATATCAAAAAATCATTTTTATGGTATCTTTGAAAACCTTGTTTTTGTATCTCAAAGAATCATTTTTAGATATCTTGAAAAATGATTTTTCTGGTATATCAAACAACCTTTTTTTGTTACCTCGAAGAATCTTTTCCTACTATCTTAAATAACTATTTTTAGATATCTCAAAGAAATAACTTCTGGTATCTCGAAGAACCCTTTCTGGTATCTCAAATAACTTTTTCCTTGTATCATGAAGAATATTTCTCTAGTATCTAGAAGAAGGATTTCTTGGTATCTCAAACAACCTTCTTTTAGTATCTTCGAAAAAATCATTTTTTCGTATCTTAAAGATCTATCTTTTAGTGTCTTAAAAAATTATTTTCTAGTATATTGAAAAGCCATTTTTTAGTATCTCGAGAAACCAATTTCTAGAGGGACTTTTTTTGGTATCTCATAAAACCTTTTTCTAGTAACTTGAAGAACATTTTTTGGTATCATAAATAATCTTATTATAGTATCTTGAAGAATTAGTTTTAGATATGTCAAAAAACCATTTTTTAGTATCTCGAAGATCTTTTTTCTTATATATCTAATAACCTTTTTCTAGTATCTCGAAGAAATTTTTCTTGATATCTTAAACAATCATTTTTTAATATCCCAAAAAATCATTTTTAGATATTTCAAAAAAAAAAATTTCTAGTACCTTGACAAACCATTTGCTAGTATCTCATAAAACATTTTTCTGGTATCTTGAAAAATCATTTTTTGGTATCTTGAGAAATCATTTTTTGATATCTCGAAATATCACTTTATAGTATTTCAAGGAATCATTTTTTAGTGTTTCAAAAAACTACTTTATAGTATTTTGCAAAAAAGTTATCTGGTATATTAAGATACATTTTGTTGGTATTTCATAGAAATTTTTTCTGGTATCACAAAAAATCTTTTCTCAAAGAAGCTTTTTCTAGTATCTTAGAGAACCATTTTTAGGTATTTCAAACAAACATTTTTCTAGTATCTTGAAGAACCATTTTCTTGGATCTCGAAGAACCATTTTCTAAGATCTCGAAGAGCGATTTTCTGATATTTTAAAGAATCTTTTTCTGGCAATTTAAAAAATCCTTTTTTTGGTATTTTGATAAATAGTTTTCTACTATCTCAAGGAATCTTATTATAGTATCTTGAGAAATCTTTTTATGGTATCTCAAATAACCTTTATTTAGTATCTCAAAGAAACCATTTTTTGGTGTCTCCAAGAACCGTTTTCTAGTATTTTAATGAGCTTTTTGCTGTTATCTTGAAGAACTATTTTTTGGTATTTAGAAGGCCTTTTTTCTATTATGTCGAAGAACCTTTTCTAGTATGTCAAAGAACTTTTTTTGATATTGCAAAAAACATTTTTCTTATGTCTTGAAAAATTATTTTTAGTATTATGAAAAACATTATAATGATATTTTGAAGAAAACTTTTTTTCTAGTATCTCAAAGAGACTTTTTTCTATTATTTCCAAAAAACTTTTTTTACTATCTCAAAGAACCATTTTTCTTATATCTTAAAGAAACATTTTCTTTTATTTCAAGGAATCATTTTTTGACATCTCAAAGTATCTTCTTCTAGTATTTTAAAATACTTTTTTATGGTATCATCGAAAATCATTTTTTGATATCTCAAAAAACCTTTTTATGATATCCTAAAAATTCTTTTTATGGTATCTCAAAGAACATTTTTCTAGAATCTCAAAGAACAAGTTTTTTTGATATCTTAAGGAATCATTCTTAGGTATCTTGAAGAACCCTTTTCTAAAAAAACCATTTTTCGATATCTAGAAAAACTATTTTCTAGTGTCTTGTACTAACAGTCTCCAAGGTATCTTCAAAAAATCTTTTTCTAGTATCTTGAACAACCTTTTCCTAGTATCTCAAAGTATTATATTTCTAGTATCTTGAAGAACCTTTCTTAGGTAACTCAAAGAACATTTTTCTGGTATCTCAAATAACTATTTTTTTGTATTTTGAAGAATCTTTTTTTTTTTTTTTTGGTATTTCAAAGAAACATTTTCTAGTATCTTGAAAAGTCCTTTTATGGTATCTTAAATAAACTTTGTTTACTATCATGTAAAACATTTTTCTATAATCTTCAAAAATTATTTTTTAGTATCTTGATAAACCTTTTTCTAGTATCTCAAAGAACTATTTTCTAATGTCCCAAAAAACCATTTATTAGAAGAATAGTTTTCTGGTATCTCAAAGAACGTTTTTTTAGTATCTTGAAAAATATTTTTCTTGTATCTTGAACAACTATTTTTTAGTATCTCAAAGTATTATTCTATAGTATTTGAAAGAAACCTTTTTCTAATATCTCAAAGAATCTATTTTTAGTATATAAAACCAATTTTTAGTTTCTTGAGGAACTCATTTTTTATGTCTTAAAGAACTACATTCTAGTATCTTGAGAAGCCATTTTCTAGTATTTGAAACAACCTTTTTTTAATATTTGAAAAAACTATTTTTTGGCATCTCAAAGAACCATTTTCTAGTATCTTAATATTCTTTTTTCTAGTATTTCAAAAAACCTTTTTTCTAGTATCTCCAAAAATATTTTTCTTGTATCTCTAAGAATCGTTTTCTAGTATTTCAAAGAACTATCATCTAGTATCTTTGACAGAACTTTTTCTAGTATCTTGAATTTTTTTTTCTAGTATCTCAAAAATCTTTTTTCTTGTATCTATAAAGAACTATTTTTCATAAAAAACATTTTTCTATCTTCTTTTATTATGTCAAAGTTCTTTTTTCTAGATTCTACAAGAACCACTTTTTTAGTGTCTCGATGAATCATTATCTAGTATCTCAAAAAGCCTTTTTTTAGTATCTTCAAAATAACATTTTCTTATATCTTGAAAAAAAAATTCTATCTTAAAGAACTCTTTTCTGGTATCTTGAATACAATTTTTTCTAGTATCACAAAAAACATCTTTCTAGTATATCAAAAAATCAATTTATTTTGTATCTTAAAGGACCATTTCTTAGGGTTTTGAAAAACTATTTTTTAATATGTTAAAGAATCTTTTTCTTGTAACTCGAAGATCCTTTTTCTTGTATCTTGAAAAATTATTTTTTATATCTCGAAGAATCATTTTCTAGTATCTTGAAGAATCATTTTATGATATCTCAAAAAAACTTTATTAAGTATCTTGAAGAACCATTTTTTGATATTAAAAAAAAAAACCTTTTTTTAGTATGTTGGAGAAAATGTTTTTATTAGTATCTTGAAGAACCCTTTTTCTAGTGTCTTAATGAACATTTTTTTGCTATCTTGAAGGAACTTTTTATGGTATATTGAAAAACATTTTTCTAATTTCTAAAAGAACCATTTTCTACTATTACAAAAAATATTTTTATGGTATCTTGAAGAACTTTTTTCAAGTATCTCAAAAAATTATTTTCTGGTATCTCAATAAATCATTCTCTGATATCACAAAGAAGTTTTTTTCTTACAGCTTGTCAAGTGTTTTCTAATATGTTAAAGTACCACTTTCTAGTGTATCAAAGATAACTTTTTGTAATATGTTAAAGTACCTAAGCATAGTAGTATGATGGAAATAAAACGAACTCTTTTGACAATCTTTATAGTACTGAGAATAGATTGATATTTTCTTTAATGCACTTTACTTTTATGGTTTTTACTTTAATGCATTTAAATTGAGCAATTTATTTACACCAGCTAATGAACACAAGCACTACCACTTCAAGCATACATATAGTACTTGGTAACCTAGCAATACTTAACGTTTGGTAGCCTAGCAATGCTATATGTGTCCAGGATGTGTTCTGGAAAGTGGAATGATTACTTGTGTTATGCTAAATAGGTAATATTGAATTAGATTTTAAATTACTCTACTCCTCATTCTTATTGTAGGTGATCAAATCTATAAATTATAAAATAAGAAAAATCGTATACCTCAATTACACTTAAACCATACCCTTGAACCTTATAAGTGTAGTTGGAAAGACAACAAATGTTTACAATGTCCATTTTATTTCTTAGAAGAGCTAGTGTACTAGATAACTCTAGGTCTATGAAATTTGACCAAATCACATGTAACGCCTCAGTGATTTATATGGTTGGGCATAAGGTTACCTCGTTGTTCATCATTGGAACTGTTGTTGGGGACTTTTTGGTTGTTTCATGCACTATCTATGACCTAATGAAAAGTATTTGAATTATTGGAATGAACCTTAGAGTCATATCTTATTTTACCACTACTACAACAAATTGTTAGAATTACACTATGATTTTTATTTTGCTTATTTAAAATGTCTTCTTCTTGTAGGAGCAATTCTCCATCCAAGTCTAATAAAGCTTATCAGCCAATGCCTCAACAATATCAAATTATTTATACTCATCCCGATTAGTATGTATCAAACTTCAGCTTCATCCTAAACCAGGATGAATAGCTATGATGGCATGACATGGAAGACAATATTGTGCTACCACCTGATCAAGCTATTCCTACAATGCTCTACCAAATGCTTATTTGATGTGGTCTCTAGGATTGCCATGTGGAGTATATTGTGGAAGATACTAATGCTACAGATTATAATCCCACTAAAGCACAACGCCTGCAAGACTGGCAACTAGAATAGTGTTATAAATTTTCCAAGGAAAAGGGACTTAACAATTCTCCATTCTTGTTGTACCAACAAGCTAGTGGAGAACCTTTCTCAGGAAATCTTGTATTCAATGAAGCTCCTCTCTTTGAATTCAGTGATGAAGGTCAAAACTAGAACTTGCAATCCACAATTTGCAATCTTGGTTCTGGTAACAAGGGATCCAATGACAGAGAAGGATTTGAAGGGGCAAGTCAAGGTAAGGATGTAGATGAAAAGCAAGATCAAGATTATGGTTGTGATCGCAAAGAGGTGGTAGTAAGCATCATGATGGTGATGGTTTTCCTTCCTCTTCCCCATTGTTATCTTCTTCTTCCTCTAGCTTCAATCATGACTACAGAAGGTAAGACCATGATTGAGATGACTAAAATGAATGAAATGATCAAGGGAACCATTGAGAAAGACAAGATCAAGGACATAGATGTTCAAGAGAGGCACATTGCCATGAACAAAGGGGTAGTAGAGGGCATTGTACGTAGCATGATCAAGGCCTTAATGAGCCTCTATTTGCTACCCAAAGTATGCTTAACATCACAGAGGTAGTAATAATTCCAATGAGAGATGTGAAGGATAGCCGAATCAAATAGTTAGACATGAACAACATTCTTCAATTTTAATGGGGATATAACTCTGATCCAAAAAACCATCTTCAAGTTTTCCAAGATGCATGTGCCTTGTAGAACATAGAGAATAAGTTGTAGAAACTGAAGTTGTTCCCCAGGACACTCATCAAAGAAGCAAAAAATTGGTACTAGTCCTTAGAGCTAGAATTTATCAAATGGCAGAGTATCATGTTTGAATTTTTCAATGATAAAAGTGTACTCCAAGGTGTTCAACTTAAGGAAGAAAATTCAACGATGGAAGCAAAAAACACATGAACCCTTGGATGCTACCATTGGTTCATACTACACCTTAATGCACAAATGTTTGGGCCATGGTTATTCTCACTTTGATCAAATTCACCACATCATAGATGGGATTCAATCCAAGATGAGGAGAACCCCTACTATCTATGCCCAACGAAAACTATTAGAACTAAGTGCTCATCAGATACAATAATTAATCAAGTAGGTAGCTAAAGAGGAGGATGAACTAAGAAAAAGAGAAAGTATAGAAGAGTGCAACCATAATCCTTCCATTCACAAGAGGGAGGTTCGATTCTATGACAGTGAGGACAAGTATTTATTCGATGAGGGGCTAAATAATAAAACCTTCCCACTTCAAAAATTCTAATCTAAAATTATGGCTAAGTTCGATCAATTGTGGAACTCAATGGATAACGGATTCCAAGTTGTTCTAAAAATTGTTGAGTCTAAAGAACGAGGTAGTGATCATGAGCATAAGAGGCACAAGGATGCTAAACATCCATATCACAAAGGAAAGGGCAAGATTGCTGAAATAGAAGAGACTGTAGATAGTGAATCAAATAATGATCATGGGTGTGATGCCTATTAGTATAAACTGTACTGTCCTAAATTGTCGGTGTAAGGCTAGAAGGGAAACAAACACCGAGAGATCGTCGGGCAGCCACAGCTAAACCTGCCTTCACCTGAGGGCAAGCTGGAAAAGTAAATGAAGGTAGAGTGCCTTGGATGGTTTGCATGCAAATCAACCAAGGACTTCCCCAAGCGTAAGCTATGGCTAGCGCTGGGGTTATCGTAAATGAGATGTAAATGGAATGTAAACAACGATACAAAATGTAAATAAAGTGTACTAAGTTATGAATAAAGCATAAAAAAAGTTNTGAATCTCTTCAATCTTTGCCTCTTCCTCTTCCTTCTCTCTTGCTGCTTTTGCTTTGCTTCTCTTGCCTCCTCTAGTTTGTGTGAATTGATAGGGTATTTATAAGGTTGGGATAGGGTTTTCTTTGACCAAGTTCAATGTATTTTACAATTTGTGGGTCATTCAAGCCCATACAAAAATACAAATTAGAAATACAAGCCCTCAAGCGATAAAAAATTTTAAAAATTTAAAAAGATTAGCTCCAACTCTGGCCCGCTTGGAAAAATTTTATATATATATATTGCTGAATATTTGGCCTAATTTTGCATGGGCTTCCATGTCCCCTTACCATTTTATAGATTTTTTGAAAAAGAAAATCAAGAAGGATTAACACCGCCTCGCTTGTCTAGCATCCAGCGTGACTTGCAGTGTGACCTACAGTGTGACCTCCAAAACTTGCAATTTTGGGTTGAAATCTGGAATTTCTAAAGGCTGGGACCCATAGTTATCAATAGTGGACCTTGAGGATGACTTACACCCTTAAAATCAAGTCATTTTGGCTCAGTTTTGGGGCTCTAAAAATTGGTGATGCTAATCCTTACGATGTGCAGTGTCTGAAAAAGTAACCCCAACGTCACCAAGTCAAAATGGCATATTTGAGGCCCAAATCTTGATTTTCTGGAGGCTAGGAGCTACTGGGGACCTTGGTGAAGATCATGGGGGTCCTTGTGCTTGATTTCGGTCTATTTGAACTCAATTTCGGGGCTCCAAAAGTTGGTGACGCTGATCCTTACGCTGTGCAGCGTCTAAAAAAGTAACCAAAGTGTACTTAGCCAAAACCAAACATTTTGAACCTGAAACTTTTGATTCTGGATGCCAGAAGTTGGTGCATTTGCCTATGGGCCTCGGGGGGACCTTGCCTATTGAATCATGGACCATCAAGGGCTATTTCAGAGGCCTCCAGTAGAATGACTTAGCTTGATTCTTTTCTGAAAGTGTTAGGCCAAAATTAGTGGTGTTTCATAAACATCTTAAGGGATGTTGCCCTATTGTGTCACATCTACAGGAGTCTGGGATGTGTGCTTTACATCCATGACTTACACAAAGGCAAACATCTAAAAGATTATCTTATCCTCAAGGAAATTTTAGGAAATTCCATCAACAATAGTAATATTATCTAAGTGGAGCTCCACCACAACCTTATGAAAAGTATTAGCAATGGCAGCAATCATAATCATGAATGCTAGCACCACCAATGCAGCAATAACCTTACCGACAAATTGATCCATATGGTTACTACATTTAGCAACCTATGTCTCCACATAACTCTTCTAGTAACATCTCTACTTTCTAGCCTCACTATCACCCTTTATATTATTACCAAACATATTCTCCACATGAAAGAAGGGATACCACCTCTTACACTTATCCTCATTTTCTCCCTGCACATACTCCACCTATGTAGGGTGAACTCCCAGCTCAACCACAACAACATAACACTACGAGGGCTATTAACCTACAACTGATTCATCAAGTGGATCAGTTGAATACTCAATTAAAGAAAAGACCTTTCTTTCAACCCCCTAGTCCACCTAAGCCCTCTCATGCACCTATAGTTGATAACACTACTCTTACCTCTCCCTCCTTTGTAGCAAATTCCTTTGTCCCTTCTTCAAACCAATATTTGCTTAGGATCTATATTGTAATGCTCACTCACACTATATCTAATTTGATCCATGCTAGAAACTTTCCTAGAAAATTAGTCGATTCTAGAAGTCCTCTAATTTATTTGCAAATTGTTGGGAATAAATCGTGCAAGGCTCTTCTCAATTTAAGTTCTGGTATTAAGTTAATTTCTTATGATATGTACACTACCTAGAACCTACCTCCTCTTAAGAAGAGCAACATAAGGTTAGTAGTCCATGATTGTTTTATTGGGACTAGTAGAAGACACTATGACCACTATCTATGGTTGGTCTTATCCTACCAATTTTCTAGTAATCAAAGTGGAGAACTATAAAGGGGATCTTCAAATCATCATGGGAAGGGCATGGATAAGCATCGCTAATGCCAAAATGAACATCAAAGATCTTTCCCTAGAGATATCTAAACAAAATGCATTTGGAAAGATTGAGAAGAAGAAAGTTTCATGCATTGTGTATAGCGATATAGGGTGCATTTATGTGTAGAAAATTTGGGTCATAAAGTAAGCATCTATCTCTACATGCAAACAGTGTGCACCAAAATTAGAAATTCAAAGGTATTTTTATGTAGCTACCACAAAATAGGAGGGTACCTAGTGGCTAACTATTGATTTAGAAAGTAGCATACTTTGCATGAAACCAACTAAGAGCTTGACATGTGCATATGTCATGAGCATGGATGAACTCAAGCAAGTTCATCACCAACTATCTAATTAATCAAATTATGATACCTACTAGAGAGAGTTGGAAATTCTTGAAAAATTTAAATAAGAGTCCCTTGAAATAAAAATGCTACTGGCAGAAATGAAATATGTGTCTTTGAAACATGGGAAGTCAATTATAAATAATGAAAATATTACTCCATAGCAGAAAAAGATGCTGTTGATGGTAGTTGAAAGATGCTTAGCAGCTTTTGCTTGGTCATATCCTAAAATCACAAGGATTGATCTTAGATATGCTAGCATCACATCTACACCAACCTAGCCATGAAGCCAAAAAGATAGTCATAGAGGCAATTGAATCTTAAGTTGAAGTAGATTATTAAGAATGAAATCGAGCAACTCCTCAAGGTGGGATTCATTTATCTTATTGCTAATAGTGAGTGGGTTAGCCCACTTGTAATTGTGCTAAAGAAAGGTGTAAAGTGGTAGGTCTACATCAATTTCAAGCTGTTGAATATGGCAACATTTAAGAACCATTTTCCATTGCCATTTGTTAACTAGGTACTCAACACCATATCTAGGCATTGCTACTATAGCTTTCTAGATGGTTATAGTGGCTATAACCAAATTCAAATTGCACTAAAAGACCATGCAAAGATAACATTCATGAGTCTCTAGGGAACATTTGGATATCACAAAATGCCATTTGGTCTATGCAATTCTCTTGCCACATTCCACCATCTAGTCCTAAGCATTCTTCAATAGAAAATTAGTAGTGGTGTGGAAGTATTCATGGATAACTTTTCAACTTATGAAGCTACATTTGAGCAAGCCCTAGACCACCTTGAGTAAGTGCTGAAATGATGTGTCAAAACTAAGTTATGGATTAATTGGTAGAAAAGTCACCTAATGATCTAGGAGGGCATTATATTGGGGCACAGGATATCACAAGCAGGAATTGAGGTGGACATAGAAAAAATAAAGATCATCCAAGGAATAACCTACCAAACAAAAACTGTTAAAGATTTTTAGTCATTCCTTGGACATATTGGCCACTACCGACAATTCATAGAGAATTTCTCTAAGATCACAAAATCATTGGCCAAGCTAATAAAGAAATATGCTCCCTTTGTCTAGACCGTGGAATGTGAAAAAGAATTCCAACAATTGAAAGAGAAACTTGTATAAACTCCAATTCTACAAGAACCTGACTAGTCTAGACCATTTCATATCATGACAGATACATCAAATTATGCCTTGGGAGCTATGCTGATGCATATAGATGATAAGAAACATCCATACTACATCCACTACGCTAGCTAAAGCATTGTGGGTTCATAACTAAACTACACCATTACAAAAAAAAATGAATTGATGGTGGTGGTGTTTTCTCTAGAAAATTTTAGGAATTATGCACTTCGATACAAGATGTTTATGCACACAAACCACTGTGTCATCCAATTCCTAATGAACAAGCGAACAGTGAACCCTTGTGTTATATAGTGGCTAGTGATCTTGCAGGAATTCAATCTTATGATGGTAGATCGAAAGAGCACTGAGAATGTGATCGTTGATCACTTATCTTGGTTGTGATGGAACCATAAAGAGGAAAAAGCTCTATTATCTAATATGTTCCCTACGCTATAACTAAAAAAATTCCAAATGAGTCAAAATGGTATGATGGCATTCTCACCTATCTTCACTTAGGAGATGTCACAGGGGTTGGACTACTAAAAGAAATAGTAGTTTCTTCACTAAGTAAAGTACTTCATAAAGATCCATAGACATCTCTGCAAGGTCTACATCGATGGCATGATTCGTTGGTGTGTCCCTAATGCTAATCAACTACACATTCTCTAAGATGCTCATGAAGATCCTTTTGAAGGACATTATGTTGGGAGATGCATGGCCATTAGAATCTTGATGGCAGGGTATTACTGGCCAACACTCTTTAGGGACATTCATCATTATGTCTACTCTTGTGAATGATGCCAACAAGATGATGGAATGACTACTTGAATGGAGGGATCTTAACAATGGATTTAATCACTAGAATCCTTTGACATCTAGGGCATTGATTTCATGGGTCCCATCATGCCCATGTCAAATGAAAATGTGTACATCATAGTTTTTGTTGACTATTGTATGAAATGGGAATAATTAGTAGTTGTCATGGACTATAAATCCTTTACTACCATTTAGTTTGTATAACAAAATGTTGTAAATAGGTTTGGTGTGCTATGTGCATCAATTTCTAATAATGGAACTTACTTTATAGGCACTACTTTTCTAAAACCTATGCAATGATTAGGGGTTAAACATAAATTCATAACATTTTACCATCCCTAAGCTAATGGTCAAGCTATGGTTACTAATAGGGAAATCACAAGGATACTAACAAGAACTATTAGCAAGTATATAAAAGACTAAAGCACAAAACTCAATGGTGCCCTTTAGACCTACCGCTCAACACAGAAACTTCCTATAGGCTACTCTTCCTATGAACTTGTGTATTGGAAATTACCAATATTTCCTATTCAATCCAACCATTGTACACTTTAACTACTTATAACCTTGACCTTGACTTGATTCTAGCCCAAAAATAAATACTAATGAATCTCAACCTACTAGACAAAAATCAATTAGTAGCCTTATCATCTAATGAGTTGCATAAGGACTATAACAAAAAGTGTCATGACCTAAAAATTAGAAAAGTCAAATTTTAACTAGGAGACAAGGTTTTCTACTAGAACCCCACACACATACCTCAACAAGCTAAATTTTAAACATTGTGAAAAGGACCTTACATCATTTACGAGACTTCTTCTTCTAGGGTCATGATGATCTACAAACCTAAGAGCCTGAACAAGAAACAACTACTTAAGATTTAACAAATCAAACCTTTCCATGAGCATATTCCAACTAATGCAACAAGCACCTCATCAGATGGACAACCACGCTCCATATTTTAGATCTCCTCCTTTCAACTTAGTCATGGGGGAGATGGCCACTCATGCTAACCATATAAGTGGCTCCTTAATCTTTTACATTTGTTGTTTTAAACATTTTTTGTTTTACAACTTTTTATTTTACACATTCTTTATTTTACATATTTTTGTTTTCATATCATTAATCTTTTTTAATTTTTTTTTTACACCATCATTAGTACATTTGTTATTTTTTGAATATTATACACTTTCTTTTATATTTTCTTTTGTTTTATTTGGTGTGATTTTCTAACTTTTTATTAATAAGTGCCAAGTACATTGGTAATGCATTACTTGATGGTGGTATGTACTATTTTTGCTATTTGATTGTTGGCCTTTGGTTTCTAGATTTGAATTTCATTACAAATAATTAGGACATGGTTTCTTTTTCATGCAACAGGAAGAGATTCCATATCATCCACACATCCACAAACTCTATAGTTTTCCTTGTTTTGAAAACATGTAGTCCCTTTTTCATTAATAAAACTTTAATAAATCTGTGACTTTGGTAGTTTCCAAAATTTGAAAGGATTTAAAAGTTTGAACATGTTGTGGCTTCAAGAGGATTTGATATTCTTTACATTTTTTTGTTTTCCTAGATGCATGTGCATTTTCATGGACTTCTTACTATTCTGCATCATCCAATAAAAGGAAGTTGAATAAGTCTTTGCATCATGTGATTTTCATTAAAAAAAATGATGATGAGGATTCAAAGAACACCCATTAGAGAAAATAACTACATGTTTCTTTGCATGGTGTGGTTCCCATTTCAAAGAAAAAAGGAATGTAAATTCAAAGCATAACCTTTAGATAGAATAAATGAGCTACAAGCATTAGTTATGGGACTCATCTCCTCTAACTAAGGCCCTTTCTCACTTCCTACTTCTTCTCTAATTTGAAATGGTGGTTATTCTGTGGGAGCACTCTTGTATCTCAGGGGATGGATTGGTCTTAGAATGTTAATGAGAAGTCATTGAAAGTGGTTGGTTTTGGTCTAGACTAAGGATGGATCTTATCAAGTCATTTAACCATAAAATCCACAAGGGACTTCATGTGACTGTAATTAGGAACTCCATTCTACTCTCTCTCTCTCTGATCCATTTATGCTTTCCATATTCCACCTCACTACTAGTTTCATATTTTGGTTCAATGTCCTAATTTGATGTGTCAAAATTCTTAGTTAGTGAATTTTGGATTTTTGTACTTAATCTATAATCCTTAATCATCTATAAAGCCCATGGAATCTTTGGTTTGAAGTTATGCAAGGGCATAAAAGACCTATTCCTGCTTTGGGAAGGACCCACTTGCATATCTTTTGGTTGGGTTAGTTAAGTTCTTTACCCTTAGACACTCTTACATTTAAATTCTTTTTGTTTACCCTATCAATGACATCCAATTATGCACATCTTCATAATATTCTTCAATGAACTTTCTTTTCTATTATTGTGAATCTTACACCCTCTTCAAATATTTTCTTGTATCAAAAGTTTTCAATTTAATGAATAACTTATTTATTTATTTTACCCTATTTTTCTAGATTTGATGTCAGTTATCTAACATTAAGGCATATATCCTAGCCTATAAATATAGTGTTTGGGCTCCAACTTTTGCATATTTTTCAAGTTAGTTTTCTAGTCAAAGTAGGGAAGCTCATGCTATTTATTTTTCTCAGAGTTAGAATATTTTCTAAGTGTCCATAGAAGTAGTCTAATTTTGTATAGTTCTTTGTTCAAGCACTGATGTACCTCAGTGCAGCAATGTGATAGCAATAAAATGAACTCTTTTGACAATCCTTGCAACATTGAGAATAGATTGATATTTTCTTTAATGTACTTTACTTTCATGCTTTTTACTTTAATGTATTTAACTTAAGCAATTTATTTCTAGTATTTAATGAACACGAGCATGACCACTTTGAGCATACATATAGTACCTGGTAACCCAACAACACTTAACATTTGGTAGCCTAGTAGTGCTAGATGTGTTTAGGATGTGTTTCAGAAAGTGAGACGATTACTTATGTTAGTCTAGATAGGCAATAATGAATTAGATTTTAAATTACTCTACTCTTCATTATTTTTGTAGGTGATCAAATCTATAAAGTATAAAATAAGAAAAATCATATACCTCAATTACACTTAAATCATACCCTTGAGACTCACAAGTGTAGTTGGGAAGACAATGAACATTCACAATGGCCATTTTACTTCCTAGAAGAGCTAGTATACTAGATAACTATAGGTCCATGGAACTCGACTAGATCACACATACCACCTTATTAATTTGTATGGTTGGACATAGGGATACCTCGCCAGTCATCATATGGTATCTTTGAAGAACCTTTTTCTTGTATCTTGAAGAACCATTTTATGGTAATTCAAATAACTATTTTTCTAGTATCTCAATGAATCTTTTTCTCTTATTTTGAATAACATTTTTCTAATATAGCAAAGGACTATTTTTAGGTATCTCAAAGAAATAGTTTCTAGTATCTTTTTCTATCTTTTTCTTGTATCTTACAGAACATTTTGCTAGATTCTCAAAGAATCATTTTTGTACTACCTTGAAGAATCATTATCTCGTATCTTGTAGAAATTTTCTCTACTATCTCAAAGATACCTTTTTCTGATATCTAGAAAAACCATTTCCTCCTTTTGTAAGTCTTTTGAAGAAAATTTTTTTAGTATCATGAAGCACCATTGTTTGGTATCTCAAAGGATCATTTTTTCAAATCTCAATGTATATTTTTTTGGTATATCGAGAAACCTATGTCTAGTATTTTGCAAAATTATTTTCTAGTATCTTGAATGATGAGTGGTGAGGTACCCCTACACTCAACCATACAAATATGAGCGCTTCATGCACAATTCGGTCAAACTCTGCAGATGGACTAGTTTTAGTATCTAGACAGTTACTCATAGATCACAGTTCGCTGTCTTCCCACCTGGACTAGTATTAGCTTTGTCACGTATGGTTTAGTCCATAGTGAGGTGTATGATGTGTTCCTACACTAATGCTACTCTTGGGTATGATGGGAAATAATATCAACTAACCTAGGAGAGAGAGGGTGAGAGAGAATCTAAACTAGCCTAAGTGTGATGAGCATTCGTTCCTTAATCATCCTTACACATCTTGGACCTCATGCACAACTACCACTAGGATTACCAAGTGCATGGCCTAGGTATACTACTGGGTTACCAAGTAGTCACACTTAAATGCTCATGATTAAGTCATACTCATTCCACGTTACTAGGAGATAAGAGTGGAGAGATATTAACTAAAAAAGTAATAAATAACAATAACAATTAAATAATTAAGCTAAGTGGATGTTGCAATGATGAAGTAATCTCGATCTTTATTGCTGGTCATGTGCATGTCCAAGTATGTCACACTTGAATAAGGATGTTGTACAATTACAATCATACACTACAAGCATGCACTCGGAGAAAGGATTGAGAGGAAAAACTAACAAAAAGTCCCTACCTTAATACTAAAACTCTTCCTCTAACCAAATCCACCTACCTCTTATTTATAGATGAGGAGATAGACTGCGATATTGCGTATTTGATATCGTGTCTAGGCTGCGATATCGCATACACGATATCATGGATGCAATATCACAGCTAACAATTCATGACTCATCATACCCCCGCGACTGAATGAAAACTTATCCTCGAGTTAAAGTGAGAACAAGCTTCATTGATTACACAGTGGATAGGTATGGGATTATTGACTGACTAGAATGGATTCATGCCACAGTGTGGAACTAGAAAAAAATTGAGACACAACATGAAGAATGTAAAAGAAAATCCTATAACTACAAAATTGGGTTGAACTCATGTAGTTCTTAGTGGTGGTGGCTCCTCCATGGGTGCCTTTCCCTTGTCTTGCACTCCAGGTCTGGGATTTGATGGCGTTGAAGTATGGCCTAGAGTTTCTCCTCTTCAANAACTCCAGGTCTAGGATTTGATGGCGTTGAAGTATGGCCTAGAGTTTCTCCTCTTCAATTCAAGGATCCTGTGCCATGCATGCTAATGTTCCGATGTTTGATGGAGTCAGAACCTCCCATGGGCATGATAGTTGTGGAAACATTTTATTTTCTTTAACATACCAAGCTGCAAACACCTATTGTTCCTCCTCATAGGCTCTAGCTTTGTCTCTGTATTCTTGAAAATCTATGAGGCATTGAGCCATCTCTATTGTGGCACCTTTCTGCCCTTAGTAGCTTGCTTTAACCACCTCGAGTTTAGAATTTACAACCTCCAATTTTTGTAATGTTTTCTTGTGTTATGCAAATTCTGTTTCATATTTGGCATAGGTGGTGGCTACCTGTTGATCAAGCTCTATTGTTAGGTTCCCTACTATTAACATGGAAAGGTTGGCATACCATAGGTTTTCCAACTCCATGTACTCTATAAGGTCCTAGATCTATAGGTCCCAGCTCTTAACTTCCACCTGGTGGGCAAATGCATGTATCCAATATGGCTTGCCAGTCAGTGTGTTGAGCACTGAGAGTGTTGATGTGGGCCTTGGCCATATGGATCTTCTTTTCAATGATTTGTTTATACATCTCCACCTGGTCTCAAAAATGCTCCTTTAGCTTCTCATGTTGTTTAGCCTCATTCTTCCATGCGCTTATTTCAATGGTCGTCTTCTGACGGATGGCCTATACCTCCTCCATTAAGAGGGTTCGATTTTCCCTGGCTAAATGGTTCATGTCCTAGTTGACCTTGATTAGTTTTTCTTGCAACTATTGGAAATGTTCCTTGAGAACATTCTTTTGCTTCTCCACAAAGGTCAACCAAAGGTTTTTAGCAAAAAGTTGTTTATTCTCCTTTTGTAAGGCCTTGAGTGCCTTAGCGTGTGCATAAGTTTGCACTTATACCACAGAGGAATCCCAGTTAGCCTTCTCTTTTTCTTCCACCACCCTTTTATTCTATGTCAATAATTTATTGAGTTGCTCAGTTCTGAAAGTGTCCAACTGGTTTGCAAGAATGAATTGAATGGATCTTGGTATGCTGCTTGTAGGGTCACAAGCCTTTCTTGCAATCTTTTCACTTTTTCTTTAGCATGCTCATCCCTCATCTGTATCATGACCAACTTCCCCTTGGTGGAAATTAGGTCTAATTGTATTACTGTAACATCCTGTGGGATGTCAAATAAGAACATTATTACTTGTCCTATTTGAAGCAATCGGTCGAGTACATCCTCATGTTCTGTAGGAGTCATTGAGGTACTAGCCAAAGTTTGAGCATTCCATGCTCCTGTAAGATCTTCTAATGGCACAACAGGCACATTGAATCATTCTTTAATGTGGTCTATGACCACTTCTATGGCTCCCATTACATCCTAGTGCTACATGACCACCACCATGGCCCCTTCACCAGTTTCCAACTGCACCTGAAAGGATGCAGCATTTCCTGAAATTTTTTTTGACCAAGCACTCTCCCCTTCTCCTGTCTGAATGGACACTTCACCTTGCACTCAATCCATAGAAACCATAGGTTGTAGAACATCTTCAATGATGCAGAAGAGATTTGTGTCATCACGACTTCCCCAATTGATCATCTCAACGATGGCCCTAAGATGGCTCATTAACAGTCTGTAATCTTGCAGCGATGCCGATGGTTAATCCTACTAGCCTGTGCTAGGCCCTACTTCTTGTTGTTGATTGGGTCCCATGCTTGGAAGTTGGCTAGGTCTTTCATGTTGATTTTGTAGTTGGCCTTGTTGTCTATTCTTTTTCTTATTTCGGCCCCAGTGTCTCACTAGTGATTTTCCTTGTAGCTAGTGGCTTTAGCAGTTTGGCATATGAAGCATTTTGGGCTTTTTAGAGGACATCATTGGTGTATCCTATAATTTCAGCATGGTGGCATAGCTTCCTGATAAGACAAGGTAATGGCAACAAAAACTTTCCTATCTTCTGTTCTTCAAACTACCTTAAGCTCTCCATAAAATATAGAAGAGGCAGGTTAGCATTAACCTTTCCCATCAACACTGCACATCCTCTTGCTACATATGTTGAAATTCTTTTTAAACCTCTTGTGGGAAAAATGTGATAAGTCCCTATTTTGAAATGAATCTTCTCTTCCGTTGTCGACTCCCCATAGGTCTTATTTCCTTTTCGTACGCCCTATCTAACCAAACTCATCGTGCATCATGGTCTAAGTGGGTAGACAACTAAGCAACCTTTGGCCCTGTATTCAGAAGGTTTAATAATTTTGAAATAGCTTGAATAGAGAAATCAATAGTCACACCAAAAATGTTAACTATGGTACCTTCTTCTTTGTTGTGCCAAAATTGGTACGTTTCCCCTAAGTACTAGGCACCGTTTTCAGAGAGGGTAGGCCACAATGGGGACCCTTTGAGGTGATCCCTAACAACCTCTAGAGAAAATTCTATGAAAGGTCCAAATTTTAATTCCATGATCACTGTAGTTAATATGGACCTTTCATAGATGGCCTGAACACAATCCTGGGGCAACGTGAGATGTCCCTATTCAGACACTACAGTAGCGCCTCCTTCTACTTGCCTTGATTATACAGTGGTAGGGCCTTCTTGATGTATACTAAATGATTGTTCTTCCTACTCTACATGTTTTTTGATAGTAACTTGTTCTTCACCTATCCTAGGATGCTTGATCACACCTTGAGCAGGACCTTCCTTTTTTCTGTGTTTCAGGGCCATCTGCAATCACACGGGGCCAATCGTTAGTAAGGTTGTTACCAAGGTTAGATTAGGTTATACCTTACTTCTTACCTTAATGAATTTTTTTTATCTCTATGTGATGTTAATTATTAGGAGAAAATGTCCTCAAAATATTATAATATTTAATCTTCTTTTCTTAGGTGGTTTCCAAATCTAGTTTCCAGGTATAACTAAGGAGATGAAATTTTTTTTGGGACATTTATCATTAATTTTATAACTAATTACCCTTAATAATATCCTTTAAGAAATGAAAAATTTCAAAAAATTTATGTGCTATTCGGTGTGTGCCCCTCCCTCATGACTAAGCTAAACACTTTGGGTTCAAGTAGGTTCAAACGAAATGAAAATCAGAGTACCAATGAGTGAGTTATGGATATGAAAGCAAGGGTCGTGCAATCATGAGTCGTAGAGAGAAATTTGAAAAAATTCTCTCATGTGAACAGTTGCAAATGATGTTGATAGGCATAGGGGGGTCACATAAATATATATTTTTGGATGCAATATCGCATACATGATAGCACGGACGCGATATTATGGCCTATCGAAGTTAGGGAACTTTATAAAATGTACCAAATTTATAATATTTTTCTAAAATTAAACGATATAAACTAAGGACATCTGGATTATTGTTAAAGGGTTACAAGGTAATTCAACTAGTTCCGAAGGCATGAAAATTATGATGGTATGGAATTTATCAATAAGGACCTCGGATGATAAGGGAGAGAAAAAGGCTATGTGATGGTTCATAAGAACATTTGAATCGGAGGGATAGTAATAAGGGAAAGAATATTGTTGACAATACATTGAGGGTAATAGATGATGTGCAGAAGATGTGTTATGAGTGAAAAGTACAAAAATTACGCAAGTGGGTCCTTCCCAAAGCAGGTTCCAACCTATAATGCCCTTGCATAACCACACATTAAAATGTCCATAGGCACCAGAAGGGTTAAATGTAATCCACACTAGTTCCACAAAACACACACATGTAAGTATCACCGGAATGAAGTAAGAATTCTATGCTACATAAGACACAAGCTACAATTACATGAACAACGAGATGAGATGGACTATAGAAGGGATTGTAGAGATTGGGACATGAGGTAATTAACCTAGGGCATAATGAATCCTATGTGTAAAGCATAATTAATGTGTCATTAACTCGTTGTTCCAAGATCAGGACCAAGTCCATTCCTCTGATCAGTGACACTGCATTATTTAATCTCATGATGAGCAACTATGAGAGTATCATAACAACAAGGTGTATGATCACTTGGCATTTTGTTCAAGGGAGGAGTGATTTTTACTTTGTGATACTTTTTTTTTTTTTTGGAATGCTGAATCCAAAGAAGCCGCCAACCCTCAAGCATGGGTGCATGTCTTTCTAGTCGAATCCCCTAGAATAGCATTGGATTTTTGAGTGCCTTTTGATTACTCTTACTCCCATTTTATGTTATATCTACAAGGATCTTAGTACAACCACATTGCGTGACAACTCCTACAAATGTCACCAAAGAGAATCCGCAAGTCCCATTGATGTCACACCCTAATCATTCCCTCTTGATCCATCCTTCTTCATTCTGGGTATAATGAGCACAAAATTAATTTTAAGTTTTAAGAATGTCAAGAATATCATTATGTCATTGAACAGAACCTCTTATTTGTAGAATCAATGAGTGGGTGTAATGGGCTCACTATCCAAATAATTGATCACTCGAGACTTGATAACATAGAACACACCTCAACCAACGAGTCACATGAGTGTTTTATTCATAGATGAGATTACTTATAAAAAGATAAAAATACAAAAGGATAGAAAGATAAAATAAGAAATTTAAAAATGAAAAACTAGAAAACAAAAAATTGTAAAATTAAAGAAAATAAAAAATATTTATTAATCCTGCTTGTTATTAGAATGGGGAATATCCCCCATAACTAAACAGTTGAGCATGGAGAGGATTAATAAATGAAAGATGATGATCCTTTCATGTTGGAACTATCAAAACTTGGTCATACTTACCCCATTGGGGTTTACACACCTGATTATAGTAAGCATAGTAGGGAAATTTATAAGATATTGTTCCTGGGTAAAGAGTTGACCCACTATGATACTTGAGACTGTAAGATGATATGCAAGGATTGGGATGTTACCCTCCATGGCTGTATTCATTGGGTCATATGGTTGTTGGAGTGTTAATTGGTGGCCCTCATGAGGTGACACGAGGCATTGGGTTCGAGCAGAAGGATGCACCACAGTGTTGGACTGGTGCTGAGTTGGAGAATGCAGTGGCCTTGGAACTATGTTGTCCCTTCCTATGGTCATTTCTAAAGAAGGGATGCCTTTGATGTTGAGGAGGTCTCTCATTGCTATTGGCAATAGTAGCACAAGTAACATTTGTGGGTTATTGTTGTGGTGTAGAGACTTCAGGAATAGTTGGTGGTGATGTAGAAGAAGGGAAAGGATGAGAATGTTGAAATATAGGAGAACTGTAAGGTACACAAGGCGGTGGTTGTGCTGAGGACATGCGTTGATAGTATTGAGGAGAATGATAATGCGGTGAGATAGAGTATGTTGACCCAGTTGGAAAAATATGATGTTGGACTAGATAAGCATTTGGCTTCAAATGATATGAAGGGTGTCTCCAGTTTAGGGATGGATTCCCCCACAACTGGGCTTATTGCCACTATGATCGAACACAGTATCTCTGTATGAACTCTAGGTGTAACATGCTTTCCCAATGCTCATATAAATGTAACAAGATTGGGCATTGGCCCTTGGGGTGATTGTATAGGTAAATGTTGCATTCATACGTATGATTGGCCGTTGAGCTCTTATTTTCCTCATCCCTTCTTTTTGATTGTCTAATGATATTTTTTTCCTGCTTCTTAGGTTGTCAAAACTTTATCTCCAATAATATTGATATATTTTCCATACTTTTTATGCATCCATTCCAGCATCTTATTGATCTTTTCCTTGATTTCATCTAATGATTGTTGTACTGGAAAAGATGGTTCTTCCTCCTTGAGATGGGTTGATTTCTCCTTTCTATGATTATGGACCTCTATTAAGTTGAGATTTTGATCTTGTTGATGTTTTTCAACACTTCTCCATCTAGCCATTTCTCCTTCTTCTCTTGCTACCTACTTAATAAGCTATTGGAATTGATGGATTCATAGTTTTTATAGTTGACCTTAAGCATACATCCCTAGGGTCTCTCTTGTTTCATTACAAAGCCCATCAATGATATGGTACATTAGCCTTTCCTCGGAGAACTCATGGCCTAGATAGTTTTTTAACAATGCATAATATCTTTCTAAGGCCATGTCCAAGGGTTCATGTTGTGCTTGTTTCAACTCTTGGATTTGTTTCCTTAAGGCTAACACTCTTGTGTAGGTTTGATATATTTCGTTAAAGAGTTCTACCATTGTTGGCTACCATTGAATTGAATTTGGTTTTAATGATCTATACCATATTTTTGCTTGGCCAACAAGTATCATAGGAAAGAGCTTGTGTTTTTTTCAACCATTAGCAATGTTTTTCCATACACAGGAATCATAGAAGGCTTGTAAATGTTGTTGCGGATCTAATTCATAGCCTCTTGAGAAATTGGAAAAGTTGTTTAAATCGAGCCTAGGTAGGCAGCTCTCTTTACGATGCCTACGGGAGATTCGAACAACCTCTTGTATTTGCGTTAGGCTTGTAGTGTTTAGTAGGGGCTCATCATCATCGAGTAAGTTATGCTTTCATGAATTGGGAAAATGCTACCTTCATTTATGTTTATAAGAAACCCCCACCTTGGATTGCATACTCCAATCTTCATTGTCATATAATTCGTTGGTTCTCCAATGAATTGCCTCACTAGATGTGGCGTTATCGTAGTCTTGTATGAGAGGCATGGTTGTGAAATTGTGTGTGAATTTGTATGTGAATTTTTTGTAATTATTTCTTCCTAAAATATATATCATTAATTCCCATACAACAACCTTGTATGATATAACTAATCTAGATAACTAGCATTGTCCATGACAATGGTGCCAATGATGACTGGCAAGGTACCCCTACACTTCACCATACAAATACGAGCACTTCATGCATGATTCAGTCGAACTCCATAGACAAACTAGTTGTGGTATCTAGATAGTTACTTGTAGATCATAGTTCACTATCTTCCCACTTGGACTAGTATTAGCTTTTTCACTTATGGTTTAGTCCAGAGTTAGGTATATGATGTGTTCCTACACTAATGCTACTCCTGGGTATGATGGGAAATAATACCAACTAAGCTAGTAGAGAGAGGGTGAGAGAGAATCTAAAGTAGCATAAGTATGATGAGCATCCATTCCTTAATCATCCATATACATCTTGGACCTTGTGCATGACTAGCATTGGGATTACCAAGTGCATGGCCTACGTACGCTACTGGGTTACCAAGTAGTCACACTTAAATGCTCGTGATTAAGTCGTACTTATTCTGTGTTATTAGGAGATAAGGGTGGAGAGATATTAACTAAAAAATAAATAAATAATAATAATAATTAAATAATTAAGCTAAGTGGATGCTACAATGATGATGTAATCTTGATCTTTATTGCCGGTCATGTGTGTGTCCAAGTACATCACACTTGAATAATGACATTGTACAATTACAATCATCATGCTGCAGGCATGCACTAGGAGAAAGGGTTGAGAGGAAAAACTGAAGAAAAGTCCCTACCTTAATACTAAAACTCTCCCTCTAACCAAATCCACCTACTTCTTATTTATAGATAAGGAGACAGACCACGATATCGCGTCCAGGCTGCGATATCACGTACGTGATATCATGTACACAATATCATGGATGCGATATCTTAGCTAACAATTCATGACTCATCATGTACGCAATATCATGGATAAGATATCATAGTGAAAAATTCATGACTCATCATGTAGCCAATAATTCATGACTTATCATATATGATGAGTCATGAATTGTTGGCTATGATATCGCATCCACAATATTGCGTATGCGATATCACAACCTAGACTCGATATCATAGTCTGTCTCCTCATCTATAAATAAGAGGTAGGAATATTTGGTTAGAGGGAGAGTTTTAGTATTAAGGTAGGGACTTTTTATTAGTTTTTCCTCTCAACCCTTTCTCCCAGTGCATGCCTACAGTGTGATGATTGTAATTGTATAGCATTCTTATTCAAGTGTGACGTACTTGGACACACACATGATCAACAATAAAGATCGAGATTACTTCATCATTACAGCATCCACTTAGCTTAATTATTTAATTTTTATTGTTATTTATTGCTTTCTTAGTTAATATCTCTCCACCCTTATCTCCTAGTAATGTGGAATGAGTACGACTTAATCATGAGCATTTAATTGTGACTACTTGGTAACCCAGTAGCGTATGTAGGCCATGCACTTGGTAATCCTAGTGGTAGTTGTGCACAAGGTCTAAGATGTGTATGGATGATTAAAGAATGGATGCTCATCGCACTTAGGCTAGTTTAGATTCTCTCTCACCCTCTCTCTCCTATCTTAGTTGATATTATTTCCCATCATATCCAGGAGTAGCATTAGTGTAGGAACACATCATACACCTCACTATGGACTAAACCATATGTGACAAAGCTAATACTAGTTTAGGTGGGAAGATAGCGAAATGTAATCTATGAGTAACTATCTAGATACCACAACTAGTTCGTCTATGGAGTTTGACCGGATCGTGCATGAAGCGCTCGTATTCATATGATTGAGTATAGGGGTACCTCGCCATCATCATTGAAGAAAATTTTTTTTGTGTGTCTCAAAGAAACTCTTTTTGGGACTTTGAAGAAAACTTTTTCTAGTTTCTCGAAGAAACATTTTTAGTTATCTATAAGAACCTTTTTTGTATATTTTGGAGAAACATTTTTCTGGCATTTTTTTAAAAAAATTGTTTTCTAGTATCTCAAAGAACCATTTTTTGGAAGAATATTTTTTTGGTATGTCAAAAAAACTATCTTTTGGTATCTCAAATAATATTCTTCTAATATTTTGAATAACCCTTTCTTGTTATCCTAAAGAACCTTTTCTAGTGTCTCAAATAGCCTTTTTCTTCTATCTCAAAGAATTTTTTACTAGTATCTAGAAGAACCATCTTTTAGTATTTTGAAGAACATTTTTCTAGTATCTTCAAAAGAATCTTTTTCTAATAGTCAAAAAACCATTTTCTAGTATCTCAAAAAATCATTTTCTAGTATCTTATAAAATAATTTTTTGGTATATCAAAGAATCTTTTTTTAGTATCTCAAACAACCATTTTCTAGTATCTTAAAGAATCTTTTTCTATTTTTTTATGGTATCTTAAAAAACATTTTGCTAGATTCTCAAAAAAACATTTTTCTCATATCTTGAATAATAGTAATATGATATCTCGAAAAACCTTTTTGTAGTATCCTAAAGATACCATTTTCTGCTATCTCAAAGAATTGTTAATAGGCATATGAGAAAATCTTATTTTAGTATCTTGAAAAGACTTTTTCCACTATCTGAAAGAACCACTTTTTGGTATCTTGAACAACAATCTTTTGTTATCTTGAAGAAACTTTTTTCTAGTATCTCAAATAACCATTTTTTGATATTTCGAAGAACTATTTTATAATATCTCAAAGAACTTTGTTCAAGTAACTCAAACAAACATTTCCTAGTATTTCATAAAACTTTTTCTATTATCTCAAAGACCCTTTTTCTAGTATCTTAAAGAATCATTTTTTACAATCTAGAGGAACCATTTTTTGATGTCTCAAAAAATTATTTTTTGGTATTTCAAGAAACCATTTTCTGGTATCTAAAAGAACTATTTTCTAGTGTATTAAAGAACTATTTCTAGTATCTCGAAGAATTGTATTCTTATATTTCAAGATGTATTTTATTGGTATTTCAAATAATCTTTTTTTAGTATCTCCAAAAACCTTTCTCTATTATCTAAAAGGGCCATTTTTTGGTATCTTAAAGAACTATTTTTTAGTATCTTCAACAAAACCTTTTTTTAATATCTCTAAGAATTTTTTTCTATTATCTTAAAAAACCTTTTGTTGGATTTTGGAAAAACCATTCTTTTGGTATCTTAAAAAATTGTTATCTTGTATCTTAAAGAACCTTTTCCTGGTATCTTCTAGATATCATTTTGTGATATCTTGAACAACCATTTTCTCATATCTTAGAGAATCTTACTTTAGCATCTTGAAAAAAAATTTTCTTCTATCTTGAATAAACATTTTTTTGTATCTTAAATAATCATATTTTGGTATCTCAAAAAATAAATTCTAGTATCTTAAAGAACCTCTTTTTTTTTATATATTTCATGTAACCTTTTTCTAGTATGTTTAAGAACCATTTTCATGTATCTAAAAGAAACATTTTTCTGGTATCTCAAAGAACCTCTTTATCATATCTCTAAGAACCATCTTTTCAATATCTCAGAGAACCATTTTTTGGGATCTTAAGAAGTCATTTTCTAATATGTTAAAGAACCTTTTTCTGGTAACTCAAAGAACTTTTTTCTAGTATCATAATAAATAGTTTTTTGAAATATCAAAGAATCATTTTCTAGTATCTTGAGGAATCTTTTTATGATATCTCAAAAAACCTTTATTTAGTATCTTAAAGAACCATTTTCTAGCATCTCAAATAAGTTTTTTTTAATATCTCAAATAACCTTTTCCTTGTGTCATGAAGAATCTATTTCTGGTATCTAGAAGAATGATGTTTTGGTATCTCGAAAAGTCTTTTTTGGTATCTTTAAAAAACCTTTTTCTAGTATTTTAAAGAATCATTTTCTGGTATCTTGAAGACTCATTTTTTAGTATGTTAAAAAAATATTTTTTAGTATCTCAAAAAATCATTTTCTGGTACTTTAAAGAACCTTGTTTTGATATTTAGAAGAACCATTTTCTGATATCTTGAAGAACTATCTTCTAGTATCTTATAGAATTATTTTTAAAAGAATCATTTTTTTGTATCTCAAGGTATCTTTTGTTGGTATCTTAAAGAACCTTTTTTTGATATCTCAAAGAACTATTTTTTTGTATCTTCAAAAGAATCACTTTTTGGTATCTTCAATAATTTTCTTCCAGTATCTCAAAAAATATTTTTCTTGTATCTTCAAAGAACTATTTTTCCTGAGGAATATTTTTGTATCTTTTACTCTTATTTTGAAAGACCTTTTACTAGATTCTCAAAGAATCATTTTATTAGTACCTCGAAGAACATTATTTGATATCTCAAAGAACATTTTCTTATAATCTTAAAGATACTATTCTCTGGTATCTTGAAGAACTAGTTTCTAATATTGTGGAGATTCTTATTTTAATACTTTAAAGAAACATTTTCTAAAATCTTGAACAATTATTTTCTGGTAACTTGAAAGATCATTTCTTGGTATCTTGAAGTACTTTTTTTAAATATCTAGAAAAACCTCTTTTTAGTATCTCGAAGAAGTCTTTTTTATTATTTTCTATAATAATTTTCTAGTATCTTGAAGAAACTTTTTTTGATATCTTAAAGAAACTCTTTTTACTATCTTGAAGAACTATTTTTCTAGTACATCTAAAAACCATTTTCTAGTATCTAGAGGAATCTTTTTTGGCATCCTAAAAAACCTTTTTTTTAGTTTCGTGGAAAGAACCATTTTTTATTGTTTTGAAGATCCATTTTTTGGTATCTCAAAGAACCATTTTCTAGTATCTTGAAGATCCATTTTTTGGAAATATCTTTTTAAGTATCTTGAAAAAATCATTTTATAGGTATCTTCAAATTTTTTATGTATCTTAAACAATCTTTTTTGTTATCTTGAAGAATAGTTTTTTAATATGTCAAAGAGCATTTTTCCAGTATCTCAAAGAACTATTTTTTGGTATCTTAAAGAATATTCTTGTGCTATCTCAAAGAAACTTTTTTGTGGTATCTCAAATAACTATTTTTCTTATATTTAGAAGAATCTTTCTTTAGTATCTTGAAGAAGTTTTTTCTAGTATAACAACCAAAAATATTGGTAGCTAGAATTACCAAGAGGTCAAGGTACACACAACCTTAACCCCACCTTCGCACAAGGGCCTTATTGGAAAATAGAGGCAAAGTACCCTAAATAGTATTGTCAATAAAATAGGAAATTTGCTAGTTACAACCCAAGCGATGGGTGCAACTAGGGGGTGGCATGGTTTGCCAAACTGCAAATGCAAACAACATGGAAATAGTGCTAAGGGTCAAATTAGTGTTTCATGGTGCTAAGTGTAAAACGTAGCCATGGAATGGGGGCCAGTGTAGCTAAGGGTTTCAACTGAAATGAGGGTGTCAACCTATGGAGACTACTGCCTAAGCATAGTATAGTATGATGACATGTTAAAAAGTGCAAAAACATGTAAGAAAAATGTAAGAAAATCCTAGAAATGAGAGAGAAAATTGGAACACTTCCTCAGATGGGAGCATAGTAAACTCCAAAAGGGTCTCAAAAGGTATAGTTTATAATAGACACATTGGGAGCATAATCACAATCTGGGTGGTGTCGAGCCATGAAGTCTAGTGCTCGCCATGATGAACCATGCTTACTGAGTTGGTTGTCACAATGTACCATGCAATGTCCTACAGGGCTACAATGCAGCTACAACGTACCATGTGGTGTAGGGCTACAACAAGGCCATAGTTTACCATGTAGTGCAGCTATTGCTCTCTGCTAGTGTGGTGTGCTCTGGATCTCATTTGCCCATGAAGCTAACTACTAAGATGCCAAAATTCCAAATGCCAAATGAAAGTGCCAACTAATAACTAGTAAAATATGGAAGTCCCCACCTCTAAAACATTGGGGTGTAAGGGTATTAATAGGGCTAGGTTTAATCCAAAATGTGGATTAGGTGTGATGTGGTAGTGCAGTAGGTGGGGCTATGAGAAAAATTTAGAAAATTTTCTAAGTCTAGAGGTGACTAGAAAAGTTTGAAAATTTTTCTAGCTCTAGCTACTATGCTCATCCCATATTACACGTGGGACATGGGATGCTACCTAGGGATAGAACATAGCATGAACAATTAGAAGAATCTAGTAAAAATTGCAGTCCTTTTTCTTGCTATGCTAGCTACTCTTTGGAGCATAGCAGGAGGGGTAGCCTCAAGAGTTAGAAAATCTATCAAATGCCTCTTTCATGTTGAGCTAGCTTGACAACTTCTGGCTTGATACTTAGGAAAAAATTGCCACTAAGGTTTTGGCTATGCTCTAGAGTGTAGGAGGAGCAATGGGAGCATAGAACAACACTCAGAAAATTTTGCAGACTAGTCATTTGTGTGTTCACTATACTTGCTATACTCTAGAGCGTAGTAGCTATAGTGCTAGGCATAGCAACTACAGTACTAGAGTATAGCACAACGCTTAGAAAAATTTTGCAAATTTTGAACTTATTCAAACACTTAGCCAAACTTGTAGAAGATTGGCCATTGAAGCTGACTACACTCAACACTTAGAAAAATTTAGCAAAGTGCCACAGTTTTGAAACTTAGCCAAATTTGCAATCAAGATGTCAAGACCTAAAATTTTGGGATGTTTTAATGGTCCCTCTTTGTTGATGTCTTGAGGAGTGGCTTGAGAGATGTCAATAAAGAATCACAAAACACCACAGTAGAAACGGCACCAACATCACTTGTTACTACCTAATCAGGTGTTGTTTCACCATGTTCAAAAGTGTTGTGGATAAGTGTATGCTAGGGTAAAGTATGTAGGTAATCTACTAGGGAGATGAAATGCAAGCAAAGAAAATAAAATGCAAATAGTGTAGTGAAAGATGCAAATTCAACATGGCTAACAATGACCATGGCATGAAGTGGCTTGCCCATGAAACGTTGACCTCTCATCGAAGTGCTCATGAGAGAGTCAAAGTTGATCCAAGGCTAGGCCGATTGCAAAATTGTAGCATTGTCAATTTACTTGGAGATGTACTTTTTCCTGTTCTCCTTTTTTTTCATTTTTTTCTCTCTCTCATTTTTTTTTCTTTTTCTCTTTTGATTTTCTATGAGGCAAACCCCTATTGGATTCAGTTTACTACTGAATGTTAGCTACAAGGTGTGGGCCATCAAGTAGATGGACTTTTCTTTGATGGAATGGCATTGTGCCTATAGGATAAGTGTTTCCTCCCTAGGATGAGTTGTATTACACCCATTTGGACCTTGACCAACAAACAAAGGCTCCCCATGAGACAAGTTACATTCTGTCACCATGGGTTCTATGGTTGATGTGAGGAGAATATCATATGTGCCACAGTGCATATGCATCAGAGGGATGTGAAATTATGAGTATGTAGGGGATGAGAGGCTATTAGGATAAAGTAGTGGATGTGCATAGGCTATAATGGGATGAGGAGGTTGTGCACTCTTGAGTGGCTTAACTAGTCCAATCATGCACATCGAAGTGATGTGGTAAGTTGCTGCTATAATGAGATGCATCTCTACACAACCATCTTTGAGGCATCATCCTGTGAACATAACTCTGAGAAGATAAGAAAATCACACAACACAACATGTAAATGCAAATGATAGATGTAAAGATGTTGCAAGTGCTAGATGCAAAGATGCTACAAATGCATCAATTGCTATGCGAGTTGCAAGTGCTCAAAAATCTAGTGAAATTCCTATGGCGATGATGCTACAAGTGTTCCAAAGGCTACATTGATGGTGGGTGCTCCAAAAGATTAGTAGAATGGTGAGAGGCGATGATGCTACGAGTGCATGAACCCAATTTAATATTTTAACAGACCATGGAGTGCTACTTTATAGTCTTAGTAGATTATTATATGTCAGTTTAACATCGTAGCAGATGAGCTGTTATGCCAGTTTAACATCATCAACTAAGAACAATCTATGGATGCTAGTTTAACATCGTAGTCTAAGGACATTCTATGCTAGTTTATAGTCATAGTAAACTACTATACCAGTTTATAGTCATAGCAAACTGCTACGCCACTTTATAGTCATAGCGGACTATCTATGCTAGTTTTTTGCATCATGGCAAATGAGTTCTTACCTTGCTTGTGTGAGGTGCAATGCTACATGTGTAGTCATGTTGTGTGCCTATAAGATCCTGCAGAAATCAACTAGAAAAATAACATCAAGTAGCACTTGACATAAAGAAAGTTAAAATGCAAAAATGAAAGAAAGGGAATGTGAAGAGCGATAGTTTTAGGTCATTTCAGGCCACAACGGTAGTTTAAATCCATTTCAAGCCATGTGTTTTGTAGTTTAATGATTTTTTTAAATTTTTATGTGTTTTGATGTTTTTCAAATGCAATGAATAAGCTAAGTGGATGGGTGTGTAAACAAAGTAAAAATGCATAAACAAAGTAGAAATTAAATGCATGAACAAATGCAATGCA
This sequence comes from Gnetum montanum, assembly GCA_015680685.1. Lineage (NCBI taxonomy): Eukaryota > Viridiplantae > Streptophyta > Gnetopsida > Gnetales > Gnetaceae > Gnetum > Gnetum montanum. The sequence goes on from MNCI01008572.1 coordinate 1,769,472, forward strand.
ACAAAAAAACCAAAAATGTATGGCCTATAGAGGCAAGGGGTAAGTAGGTACTTAGTGCATTTTTGGCCAAGGAAAAGTCTTGGTCACATAGTTTCTTCCTAACAGAGCATGGATTAGGAGATGCGCAAAGCTTAGGATCCTCTAGGAGGCTATTAGCTTCAGCCACTCATTTGGGTGTGTTAGCCTTAGGCATTATGTTTGTTTCCATAGGTGTACCGCCAAAAAACTCCATGTCTATGTTGTGGGTAGCCAAAGGGGGAATGTTATCACCATGGATGATCACTTAACGACCTTCATATGGAAGGTGGATTTCTTGATGTATCAGAGAGGAGACGGCTAGTAGTTAGGCTAGCCAAGGCATGTCCAAGATTAGGTTGAAGCCTAGCATCCCCTCTATGATAGTGAAATTTGCACTAATGGTGAATTTCTCTCTTTCCACAAAGGCCAAGTTGAATGTACCCTTGACAATGACACATGATCTATTAAAGGATCTTAGACACATGATTTTGGTTGGCCTAATTTCATCTACCAAGCCTAGCTTGTCAATGATGGAATATAAGACTATGTTTGTTGCTGCACCATCATTGACATGCACTCTGCAGATGCTGCATTGCCCAACATGTATGCTAATTGACAATGAAGCTATAGTGACTTCCCCTCATTCGAGGTTGACCTTGACTACATCATCGTGAGATATTAGGGGCAACACCATTGCACAGATGGTGTTATCATTTGCAGAGATGTTTTTTGTAATAGGAATGGAGGCCAACATTTGTGCCAATGCTTGGTGATAAGTAGATGAGGTCATGACCAAGTCATACAAGCTCAAATTTATGTTCCTTTTCTTGGGCTTTTGTTTCACCTAAGTTAGTGCAACTACAAAGTCCTTGTCATCAGCCATTATGTAGACCTTCACTTCCTCCATGCATCTTGAGAGATGGATCTCTTATGGATGAGACTCAGGCTTGGGTTACTTGGCCTACTTGTAGGTAGGGGCCCCAGTGTTTAGTTATTGCTTGGTGTTTGTGGCCTTTGCTTGGGCCATGGGGGTTGTGAGGTGCTTGCTCATCCTTTTTTGTTACCATTTGGTAGGCTTACCTAGGTTGTTAGTGGCATTGGTCCTTGAAGGAGGAAAGGCTAATATGTTGCCCATTGTTAGGCTTTAGGTAGGTGAGGGGCCATCATGTTGTGACACCCTTATAACAAATAATGATAGGAGTTGTTATGAGCCCAACTTGTTGTGGCACCTTGATGATGAAAGGTTGCTTAGTTGTTGTTCCTGCTGCATCATTCTAGTTTAATGTCTTAGTGGATGGTTGTTGTGGGACCTTTGTGGGACCTTGAACATAAAGGATGTTTTGGGTGCTCAAGGTGGCACTTTGATAATAAAGGGATGTCTCTTGCCTATGGAGCCCAAGGGGATTCTTGCCTTACATTGTGTAGTTTTAGACTTTCCACATGTGCTAATGGAGTTTATGACATAGGGGGCATCATCTACGTTGGATTGGCTTGCTACATCGAGCACCAATTGGCTCCATTCTATCATTATTTGCTTGTCATCCTACAAAAAATTACAATTGTTTGTACTATGATCAAACATCTAGTGGTAATGATAGTATTGGTTCAACTTGAAATGTTGTGGGACCAAGGGCTTGTTTGGTACTACTAAGGTGGTGTTTCTCAATAGTTCACAGTACCTATCATGTTTCTAGTGGACAATCTCCAATACATGTTTGTATTTGATTCACCCAACTTTCAAGAGTTGATGTAGTAGTTTAGAGGATTCTATCGATAGTGGTGTATACTTTGAGTGATCCTTGCACTCAAAGTTGGGCCTTGGGTTGGCCCCTACCAATGTAGGCAAGTTGGTGCCAAAGTTGACGGCTTTGTGAGTTAGGGCCTGGGGCTACTTAGCTATCAATTCATAGTTGGTTGCTTTATTGCTTATAGCCACTATTTCCACTATTGCATTTTTCTTTCATGCATGTTGGTTTCTATAGGCCACATAGGCTATGTCATTACTGGCTTATACTACCTCCTCTATGCCCTTTGCTTGGGCAAAGGCTTGGCTGAGAGACTTTAAGGCCAGGTAATACAGTTTGGACTTGATAAAGTCATTCACTACATCCTTAAAGATGGCTAGTAGGTGTGTCTCTCCTAGGGGTTTACACATTTCACTCAATGTAGTGTTTTAGTGTTGGAGGAATTTTGACATAACCTCTAGGGACCCTTGCTTGACCTGCATGAGTTGGTTAAGGCTTACTTCAGGCTTTAGGTTGTACCTAAAGCATGTCAAAAACTGGCTTATGAGATCCTCCAAAGAAGAGATTGAGACCTTAGGTAGCATGCAATACTAGTCTAAGGCCTTGCCAATGAATGACATGAGGAACATCTGCATGATGGCATGTGGCCAAGCTTGAAGGAGTAGACACTCAAATCGATATGTGACCAAGTGTATGTTGGGGTCCCCTTTACCATTGTACTTGGTGAGTTGAGGTAGTGAGACCCTAGTTGGGAGAGTCAGGGATGGGACTATAAGACTTATGAGATCATCCTGATAGAATTCCATCACCTTGAGGGTGTCAAAGGAGGTAGCCTTGAGTCATTTAATCTCCTCTGTCAAGCTTTGGATCAACTGAAATGTCTAATCCAAGCATGGAGATGTGCCAGCTAGTTGTATTGGCTAGGCTTGTGTTAGTTGCATAATGCAGGGTTTGATTGTTGATTGTAAAATATGCCAGTTTAATGTTGTAGTAGACAGTCCTTACTAGTTTAACGTCATACTAGATGGGTTTAGTTGATGTGTTGGCTGAGGGATGGGCATGGTAACTAAGGTGGGACATACACAAGAGGGTTGGATGGAAGCTGTGGGCACCAATGAGACAAGTAAGACGTATGATGCCTAAATCATTTGGGGTTGGTAGGTGACCCCTACATGAGTGTAGGATTGGGAAAATGTAGCGATCACTTGCAAGGAAGGCTAAATTGGGATGGTTACCATCTCAAAGAGGATGGGTGGACCAAACTAAAGAGGGACCATACTAGGGAACAGTTCTTGGAAGATAGTGTAGAGGGGGCTCTTGCATTCAAAGAAAGCCTCAAACTCATCTTCATCCTCCTACGAGGCTTTCTTGTAGGTTGTCTCTACATCATGCTCATTTGCATAGATGATTTAGGATAACAACTAGTGGTAGGACTCCATGAGTGGGATTATATTGACCAAGGAGGGGTTGTACTTCCACCCATCCCAATGGACTCATTTATAGTCCTATTTTGCCTCCAAGTCAAGACAATCCATTAGTAATCCTACTTGGATTTTGACACAAACAAAATTATATTGTTCATGACTTAGTGTAGCATGCTTTGGGTGGATCATGGTGTCAAATGTGTTAGACACTGATGTGGAAGGTTGATTTGGATTCATGTTCACAAATCAGGTCATGAGTTGCTATTTGCAAAAAATGACCAACTCTGAAAACTATAGAAAAATGACTAAATTTCTCGGTAGTAGAAAAATGAATAAGTATAGAAATTGCAAAAGATTTGACTAAGTGTAAAACTATAGAAAATTTGGCTAAGTATGAAATTGCGAAAATTTAGCTAAGTATGACAATGTAGGAAAAATGCTTAAGTGTAAAACCTATTGAAAATGACTAAGTCTAGTGCTATGTTCACTACACTAAAGTCAGCTACACTCTCTCACTAAGAGCCAGCTATGCTCTCTTAAGCATCTAGAATTTTGGTTAAGTGCCAACGATGCACTTTTGCTTTTGTCTAATGAGGTTCTAGGGAAATTGACGACGGGGTCCAATCTACACCGACTAGTGGTGGAGAGAGCATGCAAGACAAAAATCAGAAAATTTACAAGGAAATGGCAAGATCTTCCTTCTAGGGCTAGAAATTGTAACAACTGAAAATGTCAGTGGCTAGAATCATCGAGGGATCAATAGATGCACAACCTTAACCCCACCTTCACGCAAGGGCTTTACTCAAAAATGGAGATGGAGTGTCATAAATGATCTTGTTGATTGAATAAGGACTTTTCCAGTTGCAACCCAGGTGGTGGGTGCAACTAGGGGATGTCGTGGTTAGCCAAAATACAAATGTAAAGAACAAAAAAATAATGCTAAGGGTCAAAGTGGTGTTTCATGGTACTAAGTGTAGAGCATAGCGACAGAATGGGGGTGATTGTAGCTAAGGGTTTTGAGTAAAACAAGGGTTTCAACCCATGGAAACTACTACTCAAGCATAGTACAGTGTGACGACGCATGAAAAAGTGCAGAAAAAAGCAAGAAAATGCTAGAAATGAGAGAGAGAAATGGAACACCACCCCAAATGATAGCGTAGTTAACTCTAAAAGGGTCTCAAAAGGTACATAATGTACAATAGGTGTAGTGGGAGCATTTTCATAGTCTTAGTGGTCTTAGGAGATGATGTCTGATGCTCGCTGTGATGAACCATGCCTGCTAGATTGGCCACCACTATGTACCATGCAGTGTCCTACAAGGCTGCAATGGGGTTTCAGTGTGCCATGCGATGTAGGGTTGCAATGGGGCCATTGTGTAGCATGTGGTGTAGCTATGCCTCTCTACCAATATGGTGTGCTCTGGGTCTCATTCACCCACAAAGCTAAGTGCTAAAATGCCAAAATGTAAAATGCCAAATGAAAGTGCCAACTACCAACTAGTGAAAAATGAAAGCTCCCACCCCTAAAAAATTTGGTCGTAGGGGTATTTATAGGGCTAGGCTTAATCCAAAATGTGGATTGAGTGCCACCTAGTAGTGCGATAGGTGGGACTATGAGAAAAATTTAGAAAATTTTCTAAGTCTGGAGGTGACCAAAAAAGATCAAAAATTTTTCCAACTTTGGCTGCTACACTCACCCCCTGTTATGCGTGACACATAGGATGGTACCTGGGGACAGGGCATAGCATGGACACATAGAAGAATCTAGTAAAAATTGCAATCCTTATTCTTAATATGCAGCTATGCTTTGGAGTGTAGTAGGAGGGGTAGCCTCAGGAGTTTGAAAATCTATCAAATACCTCTTACATGCTAAGCTAGCTTGATAGCTTCTGGCTTGACACTTAGGCAGAACTAGCCACTAAGGTGTTGGCTACATTGGCTACACTATAGAGCATAGGAGAGGCAATGGGAGTATAGCATAACACTTAAAAAAATTTTGAAAAACTGGTCATTTGTGTATTGGCTATGCTTGTCATGCTCTAAAGCATAGCAAAGCATAGTAGCAATAGTGCTAGACTGTAGTAACTACAATGCCAAAGCATAGTAGCTACAATGCTAAAGCGTAGCACAACACTTAAAAAAATTCTACACATTTTGACCTTGTTCAAACACTTAGCCAAAATTACAAAATATTGGCCATTAAAGCTAACTATGTTTAATACTTAAAAAATTTAGATAAAGTGCCACCATTCTGACACTTAGCCAAATTTGCAATCAAGATGCCGAGATCTAAGATTGTGTGGTGTTTCAACTAGTATCTTGATAAACCTTTTTCTCATATCTCAAATAATCATTTTCTAGTATCTCAAATATGCATTTTCTAGTATATTGAATAAAATTTTTCTATTATCTCAAAGAACCTTTCTAGTATATTGAATAACCTTTTTGTAGTATCTCAAAGAACCTTTTTTAGAGATCTTCTAAAAAAGATTTTGGTATCTTGAAGCCCCTTTTTTCAGGTGTCTCATAGAACCATTTTCTATTCTCCTATAGATCCATATTTAGGTACCTTGAAGAACCATTTTCTGGTATCTCAAGAACCCATTTTCCTATATCTTAAAGATCCATTTTTTAGTATCTTGAAAGAACCATTTTATAGATATCTTTGAAGAACATTTTTCTTATATTTTGAAGAATCATTTTCTAGTATCTCAAAGAATCACTTTTCTAGTATCTCAAAGAACATTTTTTTAATATGTCAAAGAATTTTTTTCTAATATCTCAAAGAACCATTTTTTGGCATCTTGAGAAATCTTCTTATGCTATCTAAAAATTTTTTTTTCTTATATCTTGAAGAACTATTTCTTTATTTCTAGAAGAACCTTTTTTTAGTATCTTGAAGAAACTTTTGCTAGTATCTCGATAAATCCTTTTTCCATATCTTGAAAAAAAAATTTGGTATTTGAAAGAACCTTTTTTGGTGTTTTGAAAAATTTTTTTCTCATGTCTCGAAGAACATTTTTCTAGTATCTTGAAGACCCATTTTTTCGGTATCTTGAAAAACCTTTTCTTGGTATCTTGAGGAATCATTTTTCTAATATCTTAAGGAATCATTCTTTGGTTTCATGAAGAACCATTTTTTGATATCTTGAAAAAACCATTTTCTGATATCTAGAAGAACATTTCTTATTTCTCAAACAACCATTAGCTATTATTTTAAAGAACTATTTTCTTGTATCTCAAAAAACTATTTTTGGTATCTTAATAAACAATTTTATGGTATCTCAAAAGAATCATTTTCTTGGTATCTTCACAAAATGTTTTTCTTATATCTCAAAAAAAAAATTTTTGATATGTCAAAACCCAATTTTTTGGTATCTTAAAGAACATTTTTCTTTTATGGTAAATAATCTTTTCTTGGTATCTCTAAGAACATTTTTTTTGTATCTTAAACAACTTATTTTTGGTATTTTAAAGAATATTTTTTTGGTATCTTGAAGAACTATTTTTTGGTATTTTGAAGAACCATTTTTTGCTATATTAAAGAACCTTTTCGTAGTATCTCATAGAACATTTTTCTAGTATTTTAAGATAACTTGTCTTGTGCTATGTTAAAGTAACCATTTTTAGTAATTTGAAAAACCTTTTTCTGGTATCCTAAAGAACCTTTTTCTACTATCTCACAAAACCTTTCCTGGTTTCTCGTAGAGCTATTTCTTGTATCTTCAAAGTACCATTTTTTTTTAAGAACCTTTTTTGACCTTTTTGAAGAACATGTTTTAGGATTTTCAAATAACCATTTTCTGGTATCTTAAAGAATTTTTTTCTATCTTTTTCAAGTATCTCAATGAACCTTTTATATTNAAATTTTTGATATGTCAAAACCCAATTTTTTGGTATCTTAAAGAACATTTTTCGAATTTCTCAAAGAACATTTTTCTCAATAATCAAAAAACCTTTTTCTTGTATTGTAAAATATCATTTTTAATATCTCGAAGAACCCTCTTCTAATATCTTAAAGAAACTTTTGTCTAGTATCTCAAAGAAGTATTTTTTGGTATTTCGAAGAATGGTGCTCTAGTATCTTAAAGAACATTTTTCTCAATTCTCAAAAAACCTTTTTCTTGTATCTTCAAAGAACTATTTTTTGGTATTTCGAAGAATGGTGCTCTAGTATCTTAAAGAACATTTTTATAGTATGTTAATAAACATTTTTCTTATATTGTAAAATATCATTTTTAATATCTCAAAGAACCCTCTTCTAATATCTTAAAGAAACTTTTACTAGTATCTCAAATAACCAATTTTTGATATCTCAAAAAACCAGTTTCTAGTATCTTAAAGAACATTTTTCTCAATAATCAAAAAACCTTTTTCTTGTATTGTAAAATATCATTTTTAATATCTCGAAGAACCCTCTTCTAATATCTTAAAGAAACTTTTACTAGTATCTCAAATATGCATTTTCTAGTATATTGAATAAAATTTTTCTAGTATCTTGAAGAAATATTTTTTGCTATTTTAAAGAATCTTTTTCTTGTATTTCAAAAAATAATTTTCTAGTATCTCAAAGAACCATCTTTTGGTATCTCAAAGAACCATCTTTTGGTATCTCAAAGAACCATTTTCTAGTATTTTGAAGAACCATTTTCTGATATATCAAATAACCATTTCTTAGTATCTTGAAGAAATATTTTTTGGTATTTCGAAGAATGGTGCTCTAGTATCTTAAAGAACATTTTTATAGTATGTTAACAAACATTTTTCTTATATTGTAAAATATCATTTTTAATATCTCGAAGAACCCTCTTCTAATATCTTAAAGAAACTTTTGTCTAGTATCTCAAAGAAATATTTTTTGGTATTTCGAAGAATGGTGCTCTAGTATCTTAAAGAAGCTGTTATTGGTATCTTAAAGTACCATTCTGTGGTATATTCAAAGAATTATTTTTTCTTAGTATCCTAAAGAATCCTCCTCTCTTATGTCAAAGAACTATTTTCTCATATGTCAGAGAACCTTTTTCTAGTATCTTGAAGAACCATTTTCTGATATATCAAATAACCATTTCTTAGTATCTTGAAGAAATATTTTTTGCTATTTTAAAGAATCTTTTTCTTGTATTTCAAAAAATAATTTTCTAGTATCTCTAAGAAGCCTTTTTAGATATCTCGAGGAACCTTATTCTAGTATCTTGAAAAATCTTTTTCTAGTATCTTTGAAGAATGATTTTTTTCAAAGATCCTTTTTCAAGTATCATGAACAACCCTTTGCAAGATTCTTAACTAACCTTTTTTCTAGTATCTAAGAGAATTGTTATCTGGTATCTCCATGAACTTTTCTCTTGTATCTCCAAGATACCATTTTTCTTAAAGAACATTTTTCGAATTTCTCAAAGAACATTTTTCTCAATTCTCAAAAAACCTTTTTCTTGTATCTTAAATAAATTTTTTTTGGCATCTTGAAGAACCATTTTTTGGTATTTTAAAAAACAATTTTCTGATATTTCGAAATATCATTCTTTGATATTTTTGAAGAACTATTTTTTAGTATCTTAAAGAATATTTTTTTTGGTATCTCAAAGAATTATTTTCTAGTATCTTAAAGAACCATTTTCTAGAATGTCAAAAAACATTCTTTTCTAATATCTCAAAGAATCTTTTTTTAGTATCTCAAACAACCTTTTTCTTGTATGTTAAAGAAACCTTTTCTGGTTTCTTGAGGAACTATTTTCTGATATCTTGAAAAACTATTTTCTAGAATCTCAAAGAATCTTTTTTAAGTATCTCGAACAACAGTTTTTTGATATCTTGAAGAAGGATTTTTAGGTATCTCAAAGAAAATTTTTCTGCTATCTTGAAGATACCATTTTCTAATATTGTTAAGAACCATTTTCTAGTATTACAAAATATCATTTTTTGGTATCTTAAAAAATCTTTTTTTGTCTTGCTTAGGTATCTCAAAGAAAGTTTTCATGGTATCTTGAATAACCTTATTTTGGTATCTCAAAGTATCATTTTTTAGTATCTAGAAAAACCATAGTTTGGTATCTTAAATAACCTCTTTCTATTATATCAAAGAATCATTTTTTGGTATGTTGAAGAATCTTTTTCTTCTATCTCTAAGAAACTTTTCTTGTATGTTAAAAAATATTTTTCTAGTATCTTGAATAAACCATTTTCTTGTATTTTTCTCAAAGAACTATTTTCTAGTATATCGAAAAACCATTTTTTAGTATCTTAAAGAATCATTTTTTAAAACCTCAAAGAATTTTTTTTTTTTTATCTAGAAAAAGCTTTTTACTAGTATGTTAAAAAACTATTTTTTAATATCTCGAAGAACCATTTTATAGTATATTAAAGAATCATTTTCTAATATTTCGAAGGATCTTTTGTTAGTATTTTAAAAACATATTTTTTGGCATATCAAAGAACCTCATTTTGATATATCAAAAAACCATTTTTTGACATATTGAAGAACCATTTCCTGATATCTCAAAGAATAATTTGTCTAGTATCTCAAGAAACTATTTTCTACTATTTCTAATAACCTTTTTTGTAACTTCAAGAACCATTTTTCTAGTATTATGAAGAACCTTTTTATAGTTTCTTGAATAACTATCTTTTGGTATCTCAAATTACCTTTCCTCTAGTATTTTAAAGAATCTTTTCTTGCTATCTCGAAGAATCATTTTCTCATATGTTAGAGAATTTAATTATGGTATCTCGAAGAACCATTTTTTGATAACTCGAGGATTTATTTTCTACTATCTCAAAGAACCTTTTTCTTGTATCTTGAAGAAGTTTTTTCAAGCATCTTAAATAGCCCTTTTCAAGTATCTCAAAGAATATTTTTGTGGCATCTTTGAATAACCATCTCTTGAAAAATCTTTTCTAGGTTTCTTAAAGAACATTTTATTTTATTTTTGAATAACCATTTTCTAGTATCTATAAAAACCATTTTCTTGTATCTTAAAGCATCTTGTTTTGGCTTTCCTTATCTTGAAGAATTTTTTTTCTAGTATCTCAAAAAATCATTTTCTAGTATCTTAAAGAATCATTATCTGGTATCTCGAAAAACCTTTTTCTAGTATCTTAAAGATCCATTTTCTTATATCTCTAGGAACTCTTAATTAGAATCTTAAGAAGACGTTTTTGGTATCTTGAAGAAAATTATTTTCTGATATTTAAAAGAACATTTCAATGGTATCTCGAAGAACTTTTTTCTCGTATACCAAAAAAAAAATTGTAATATGTTAAAAAAAAATTTTAATGTATCTCAAAGAATCATTTTCTTGTATCTTAAAAAATCTTTTATTGGTATTTTAAAAAAATTTGATCTCTCACTACTTGTAATAGTTTTCCAGATACTAGAAAATGGTATCTTGAGGAACCATTTTTTCTTATCCGAAGATCCATTTTTTGGTCTCTCAAAAAACTATTTTTCTAGAATTCCAAAGAATCTATTTTTCAAGTATCTCAAAGAATCATTATCTAGTATCTCGAGGAACAAACTTTTAGTATCTCAAAAAATCATTTTCTGGTATCCCAAAGAACATTCTTTTAATATCTTAGAGAATTCTTTGCATGTATCTCAAACCATTTCTTTTGGTAACATGATGAATTACTTTCTAGTATCTAAAAGAACCATCTTTTAGTACTTGAAATAACCTTTTTCTCATATCTCAATAGGCCATTTTCTAGTATCTCAAAAAACCATTATTCTTGTATCTCAAAGAACATTTTTTCATATCTTAAAGAACATTTTACTAGTATTTTAAAAAAACTATTTTTTTTGATATCTTGAAGAACCATTTTTTGGTATCTTCAAAAAGCATTTTTTGGTATCTTCAAGAACCATTTTCTAGTATCTCGAGGAACATTTTGCTAGTATCTTGAAGAATCTTTTTATGATATTTTAAGTAAAAAGATATTTTAAGTAACCATTTTCCTATATCTCGAAGAACCTTTTTTCTCATCTTGAAGAAAATTTTTTTTTTATATCTCAAAGAACATTTTTCATAGTATCTTGAAGAACCTTATTTTTGGTATTTCTAAGAACTGTTTTCTAGTATCCTAAACAATCTTTTTGTTGGTATCTCAAAAAATCTTATTTTTGTATTCAAAGAACATTTTTTTTGTATCTTAAAGAACCATTTTCTTGTATCCTGAATAAGATTTTCAAACTATCTCGAAGAATCTTTTTTTGGTATCATAGGGAATCATCTTCTTATATCTTGAAAAATCATTTTCTAGTATCTTAAAAAATACTTTTTCTAGTATCTTAAAAAGAAAATTTCTTATGTATCGAAGAATGATTCTCATGTATCTCTAAGAATCTTTTCCTAATACCTTAAAATATTGTTCTCTTGTATTTTAGAAGAACTATTTTTTGGTAACTCGAAGAACCATTTTTTGGTATCTTGAAGAACTTGTTTTTAGTATCTCAAAGAATCATTTCCTAGTATCTCGAAGAATCTTTTCTTTAGTATCTCGAAAAACCATTTTCTCATATGTTAGAAAACCTTTTTGGAATCTCAAAAAATCAAATTCTTTTATATATCTTAAAGAACTATTTTCTAATATCTCAAAGAACCTTTTCTTGGTATCTTCAAATAACCATTTTTATGAAAGATATGTTTTTAGGTATTTTGAAGAACATTTTGCTAGATTCTTGAAGAATCATTTTTTTAGTCTTTCAAAGAATCATTATCTTGTATTTCATTGAGCCTTTTTCTAATATCTTGAAGATTCAATTTTATGATATCTAAAGTATCATTTTCTAGTATCTAGAAGATGTCATTTTCTAGTAACTTGAAGAACCATACTCTGGTATCTCAAAGAACCATTTTTTGGTATGTTGAAATACCACTTTCTTTCTAGTATCTCGAAGAACCTTTTTCTGTCTCTTTTAGGTATTTTGAAGAAACTTTTTCTTTATCTCAAAGAACCTATTCCTTGTATCTTGAAGAAATGTTTTGTAGTATCTTAAAGAATATTTTTTTGGTATCTTAAAGAAACTTGTTTTGGTATCTTGAAGATCCATTTTCTAATATTTTCTAAAAATCATTTTGTATTATCTTGAAGAACCATTTTCTCGTATCTTAAAGAATCATTTTCTAGAAAAACCATTTTATAGTATCTTCAAAGAACATTTTTCTACTATCTTTAAGAATCATTTTTCTGGTATGTCAAAGAACATTTTTTAAATATTTTAAAGAATCTTTTTTTGGTATCTAGAAGAACTATTATCTAGTATCTCGAAAAATATTTTTTTGGTATCTTAAAAAATCCTTTTCTAATATCTTAAAAAGCTATTCTGTGTGTTCTTTGGTCTGCATTCAAATGAGCGTATGTGTTAGTTCTGTGTGAACGCTGCGTATTTTGAGGGTGGTATCAGAGCCTTGTTGCAGTTCTTCGTTATTCAACGCCAGGGGTGGACGTGAGGGTTGCTCTTAAGATCGTTCTTGCAGTGCTGTAAGCCATGCAGTAACGGCCGACGGATAGGCGAGTAAGTCGTGCACGCCCGAAGCTGAACGCAGAGTAGGCACGTCTAATGGTGAGTTCTTCCAGAAGACCAACTTCAGGTTCTCATTCTACTTTCTCTTATATTCAACGTTTGTCAAACTATTACTCCTCAGCGAATGCTAGTATGTTGCCACCACCTCCATGCCAAAAAGATTTCTATCCCAAATCCTCATTGCACACTTTTGAATCTTTTCAGTCAATGCATTTTAGTGAATGTGATCTCGGTATTGCTGGCTCTGGCCTTCGTCCAATAGCTCTTACTTTTTTTGACCCAGGGGAGGTTGATAAATGGAAAAAAGCAGGTTATCAATATATCCATCTTGCTGAAATTGCTATCCACCTTCATCCACACTTCAACTATCGTCTCAAAAAGCCTTACTGGATTGCGTTAATAGATAGAAGATTTAAATCGTTTCAAGAAGCCATCATAACCCAAGCTAAAGGAATGTTTAAACGAAAACAAGGGCCATATAAAAACAAAGAAGTCAGGTGTTTCATTTGTTCAGGGAAGCATTATTCTAACCAATGCCCGAAAAAGGATAATCATCCTCAACGCATTAATTTCATTAAAACAATGAAGCTTACAGAAGATGATTTCTTCCTAACATATGATTCTGACTTATCATTTTCAAATGGGGATATTTATTTAGAATCTTCAGACCAATATTCTAGGGAAATGGAATTCGAAGATATTCCTGACTACCCCAACGAACCAGGTGAATTAAATTATGATACAGATTCTTCAGGATATATGTATCATGTTTACATGAATGAAGAATCAGAAAGTGATGATCTCTATGAAAGAGATCCAACATATTCCATGCTAAAAAGCCAACTACGCCAATTAGAAAATAAATGGCAAAAGGTTCCCTTAGATGACTTACATAAATTTAGGGCCTACAAACACAAAGTAAAATCTAAACGAAATGAGATTGAAACACATAAGCAAATGCTTGAGGAATCATTTGGTATATATCAAGATTCCCAGAATCTAAACACCGTAGACTTTGAAGATGAAACACCACATACTGAAGAAAGAGCAATTACACCAGACATACAAACTTCTATGTGGCGACAGTTTCATATCAAACAACTCAAAAAGTATCTTCAACAGGCGTCAGAGGAACTTGAACGCTTAGAACAACAAGAAGAGAGTTGGCAACAAGCAGAATATGAGAAGGAAACAAAACAGGTGAGCGTAATCCTAGAAGTAAACTGTAATACTTCACGACCAATCTTACCCGCCTGTTCATTCATGATATCATGGCCTAAGTATCATAGGTATACTATAGATTGTTTGTTTGACACAGGCGCAGAAGTATCACTTGCTAGAGAAGAAACAATTCCATCTTGTTTTTGGGAAGAAAAGGAACCATCTCATATTTCCTTCAACACCCAAAAAAGATTACTCACAAAGCAAGCTAAGTTACCTGTTTTAATGCCTGATAAAAAAATAGTGTACTTTATAGTCTGTCAGTTTCCTTTACCTTCTTATGATTGTTTAATAGAATCAGATAATTTACAACATTTTGATATTACGATTACTAAGCAATTTATCAAATTAAATCAACATAAGTTTACTAGGATAAACGCTAGACAACAGTTTAAAAATCAAAAACTCCAAAAATATAATCAGAAAAAGGAAACTTGGATTGTTAACCAAATCGAAAAATATCAACCAAGTTTTGAAGACATAAAAACTCAATTACTCCAATTTGCAAATGATGACCCTACTGTGTTTCGTCACAAGAAAGAACATTGGTGTCAAATTGAATTACAAGACGGAGTAAAAGTTAAGTCTACTGCACAACATATAGGAATGTCGCCTAGTCTTAGAAAAGAATGTGAATCAGAGATCCAAGAATATTTGCAAAGAGGTTTAATCCGACCAAGCACCAGTATGTTTGCTTGTGCCGCTTTCTTTGTAAACAAACGAGCCGAATTAGTCAAAGGGAAAAAACGTTTAGTGGTAAATTATAAACCTCTGAATGATATTATTAAATCAGTCCAACATCCTATTCCAAATAAAGATGATTTATTTCAACGATTGCCGCATACTAATATTTACTCCAAGTTTGATTTAAAATCAGGATTTTGGCAGATCTAGGTCCTGGAATCTGATCGTTGGAAAACAGCTTTCACAGTACCCGGCGGGTTATATGAATGGAATGTCTTACCGTTCGGCATCAAAACTGCTCCGTCCATATTCCAAAAGAGGATGGACTCTTCGTTCCTCAAGGAGATTACGTCCTAGTTTACCAAATGAAAGATTTCTTAGTTTTCCTCAATATTTTAGTGAAACTAGTAGATTTGGTAATGAATGGACTGCTTTCTGTAATGCCACAAGGTCTCAAAGAATTGATGCCATCATCACTCAAAAGGTCTTTTCAGCCCTTCCATTGCCGGCAAGAAGATCCCAATGGGACCAAATTCCAGCTCCATACCTTTTCCTGGCCACAGATGTGAATCTCACTAATCTAGAATTCCGTAACTGGTATTCTGCTGATTGTTTAAACTGGCCATATTACCAGCCAAGTGATTTTCATGTTTACCGCATCTCTTTTAGTCCCCTCAGTGCACCGCCAGACAATGATGAGTTATTCTGGAATTGGTGGGCTAAATTCGGTCATTCCCCTTCCCATTTACCAACCAATTATCCTGGTCCTCTTCGCACAAGTCTCTATGGCTACCGGGGTGATTTCTCGTTCTATGGGAATCCTGATCACATGGCCTGGAATTTTTTGCACATGGCATCCAACCCAATCTATTTTCTCATTACTTGCATATCCAAAAGGACAGACTGGCAACTCACATGGGGCGAAGCTTTTTACCAAGATGTGTACACCGCTAATGCCTATGATATCCAGCACCACTGTCACATCCATTTAAAAGTCCCGTACACTTTAGAGCTTTATTACATGGACCGCAGGATTGATGAATATCGTAGCTCTGGAGGAAAGGAGATCAAACTTTATCTGGTTGGCGAGCACTCAGAAGATGCTGATGATAGCACGGACAGCACGCCTAATGATTCTCCCGGACGATATGATTACAGCTCTGAAGACTTCCACAACCATGCAGACGATTCTGATGGACATAGTGTCGATTTTGGTCCAAATANATCACATCCATTTAAAAGTCCCGTACACTTTAGAGCTTTATTACATGGGCCGCAAGATTGATGAATATCGTANTTGGAAAGTAGATCGTCCCAGTTGGCATCCATTAATGTAAGGTGGTTTGAAAGCTATAAATAGCAATGTGTGTGTGTGTAAACATATAGTGGGATATAGAAGCAAGTAGCATAAGTGAGTCAAGTAGTCTGCAAGTGTGAGTTTCTTTCGGCAAGAGTGAGTAGTTGTAAGGAGATGATATCAGTTTCTTGATGCTCTCTGCTCAGAAACTAAGCATTCTCTCCGCCACTGAAAGAGAAATCGTTCTGTGATGCGCTTTGCTCTAGAACAAGCATTCCTTTCAGTTTTGTAAATGCTGGTGTGTGCAATAAAATGATTTGTTTTGGCATATCTGTGTGTTCTTTGGTCTGCATTCAAATGAGCGTATGTGTTAGTTCTGTGTGAACGCTGCGTATTTTGAGGGTGGTATCGGAGCCTTGTTACGGTTCTTCGTTATTCAACGCCAGGGGTGGACGTGAGGGTTGCTCTTAAGATCGTTCTTGCAATGCTGTAAGCCACGCAGTTGAAAAACCTTTTTTCAGTATCTCAAAGAAGCATTTTTGGTAGAATCTTCTACTAGTGTCTTGAAGAATCTATTTTTTGTATGTTAAAGTAAACTTTCCTAATATCTTGAATAACTTTTTTCTAGTATCTGAATGAACCTTTTTCTAGTATCTTGATGAATGATTTTCTGGCATCTCATAGAAAAGATTATGGTGTCCTAAAGTCTCTTTTTTCTTATATCTTAATGAACAATTTTTTAGTATTTTGAAGATCCATTTTTGGTATCTTGAAGAAATATTTTCTGATATCTCAAGGATTCATTTTCTAGAAGTACCTTTCTCTAGTATCTTAAAACAACTATTTTATAGATATCTTTGAAGAACATTTTTTATGTATCTCAAACAACCTTTTTTTGGTATCTCAAAAAACATTTTCCTAGTATGTCGAGGAATCCTTTTCTGAAATCTCAAAAAAATATGTTTTAAACCTTCCTATGCTATCTCAAAAAAACCTTTTTATAATATCTTAAAGAACTATTTTCTTATATCTAGAAGAACTTTTTTCTCATATCTCAAAGAAAATTTTGCTAGTATCTCAATGAACCTTTTTCTTGTATCTCAAATAATCATTTTCTAGTATTTTAAATAATCATATTATAGTATTTTGAATAACAATTTTCTAGTATCTTAAAGAACCTTTTTATATTATCTCAAATAATTTTTTCTATCTTTTGCATGTATATCAAAGAACCTTTTTCTATCTTTTTCAAATATTTTAAAGATCTATTTTTTAGTATTTTGAAAAATCTTTTTTGGGTATCTTGAATAACCTTTTTCTAGTATCTTCATGATCCATTCTGTAGTATATCAAACAACCATTTTCTTATATCTTAAAAAATTATTTTTTGATATCTCAATAAATAATTTTATGGTATATCAAATAAACCATTTTCTTGGTATCTTCAAAGTATATTTTTCTTGTATCTCAAATAACCTTTTTCTAGTATGTCAAAGAACCATTTTTTTGATATTTTGAAAAACATTTTTTTAGCATAGAAAAAAATATTTTTCTAGTATCTTGAAGAACCTTTTTTTAACTTTTAAAAGAACCATTTTTTAATATTTCAAAGAAATTTTTTATGGTATCTCAAAGGATCATTTTCTACTATCTTGAAAAAGCCTTTTTCTTATATCTTAAAAAACATTTTTCTAGTATCTTGAAGATCCATTTTCTTGTATATTGAAGAACCATTTGCTATTATCTCAAAAAATTATTTTCTTATATTCTAAAGAACCATTTTTTAGTATCTCAAACTACCATTTTCTAATATATTAAAAGAACCATTTTCTATTATCTCAAAAAATTATTTTCTCATATCTTAAAGAACTATTTTCTAGTATCTCGAACAACCATTTTCTAGTATCCTGAAATAACCATTTTTTAGGTATCTTCGAAGAACATTTCTTTTCTCTCTCAAAGAACCTTTTTCTAATATTTTGTATAATCATTTTTTTAGTATTTCGAAAAACATTTTTCTAGTATATCAATTTTTTTGGGTATTATGAAAAATCATTTTCTAGTATCTCAAAGAACCTTCTTATTATATCATAAAGAACATTTCCTTTTTGTATCTCAAAGATCCATTTTCTAGTTTCTTGAAGAAGCTTTTTCTAGTATCTTAAACAATATTTTTTGATGACTTGAAGAACCTATTTCTATTATCTCAAAGAATAGACTTTTCATATCTTGAAGACCCTTTTTTCTGGTATATCGAATAACTATTTCCTGGTATCTTGAAGACCCAATTTTCTAGTATCCTTAAGAACCATTTTATGGTATCTTAAAGAACCTTTTCTAGTTATCTCAAAGAAGCTTTTATTAGAATCTTGAATAATCAATTTCTAGTATCTTGAAAAACCATTTTTTAGGATCTCAAAAAACATTTTTATAGTATGTTGATGAACCATTTTTTGGTATCTTAATAACCCATTTTCTAGTATCTAAAAGAACTCTTTTTCAATGTCTTAAAGAACCTTTTTTCTAGTATCTTGAAGAAAAGTTTTCTAGTATCTCAAAAAAATGTTTTCTGATATTTTAAAGAACATTCTTTTTTATATTTCAAAGAACCTTCCTCTAGTATGTCAAAGATATGTTTGCTTGTATGTTAGAGAACATTTTCTAGCATCTTGAAGAACTATTTTCTAATATTTCGAAGAACCACTGCTTATTATCTTGAAGAAACTTTTTCTATTATCATGAAGAACCCTTTTTTGGTTTCTCATATCTCAAAGTAGCCTTTTCAGGTATCTCAAAGAATGTTATTCTATTATTTTGAAAAATGTTTTTCTAGTATCTTTGAGGAACAATTTTTTTGAAAGAACCCTTTCAAGTATCTTGAGGAACCTTTTGCAAGATTCTTTATGATCTTTTTTTTATATCTAGAAGAACCATTATCTATTATCTTGATAAACCTTTCTCTTGTATCTCTAAGATATCATTTTTCTTGAAGAATCTTTTTTTGGTATCTTAAATAATAAACATTTTGTATCTTAAAAAACTGTTTTCTGGTATCTTGAAGAACATTTTTATGGTATTTTGAACAATGTTTTTCGTACAATATTTTGGTATCTTTGAAGAACTATTTTCTGGTATCTCAAAGAATCATTTTCTAGTTTCCTAAAGAACTATTTTTTAAAATGTCAAAATATCTTCTTTTTAGTATCTTAAAGAACCATTTGCTTGTATGTCAGAGAAACCTTTTCTAGTTTCTCAAAGAACCATTTTTTGATATCAACATTTTTATGGTATCTTGAACAATGTTTTTTGTACAATATTTTGGTATCTTTGAAGAACTATTTTCTGGTATCTCAAAAATATTTTTTTCAAGTATCTCAAAGAATCATTTTCTAGTTTCCTAAAGAACTATTTTTTAAAATGTCAAAAAATCTTCTTTCTAGTATCTTAAAGAACCATTTGCTTGTATGTCAGAGAAACCTTTTCTAGTTTCTCAAAGAACCATTTTTTGATATCTTAAGGAACTATTTTCGAGTATCTTGGATAACATTTTTCCAGTATCTAAAAGAACCATTTTTTGGTATATCAAAGAAACTTTTTCAAGTATATTGTTAAAGCTTTTTCAGGTATCTTGAATAACCTTTTTCTAGTATCTCAAAGATACCATTTTCTAATATCAGTAAAAACCATTTTCTGGTATCATAAAGAACTATTTTCTAGTATCTCAAAAAATATGTTTTGGGCATCTTAAAGAACATTTTTACATCTTTCTTAGGTATCTCGGAGAACGTTTATCTAGTATCTCAAATAACCTTGTTCTAGTATCTTGATGAATCACTTTCTAGTATTTGAAAGAACCATATTCTAGTATCTCAAGAAACCTTATTCTACTATCTAGAAGAATCTTTAAGGCTTATGAACCTAGAGGCTTATGAACCTAAAGGCTTAATTTTCAGGCTTATGAACCTAGAGGCTTATGAACCTAGAGGCTTAATTTTCAGCCCTCCTTCTAGCGCCAAAAGAACTGTTGGCGACCATTTGGGACGCGACCGCCAATGAGTGTCCTCGAACAGGATTTAGGTGCCTGCTGGTCTCTGGCAATACCAAGGCCCAGATACCTCCAAATAAACTCAGTAGTTAATGTGAGTATGTGTGTGTGCTGTTGCGGCGTGGAGTTGTATAAAATGTAACAATTGCGTTGTGTGTGAACTACAAATGACTTACTTTAAAGAGATTCAACCAACTTTGCCAAGTACTGTGAGTTCTTAAAAATTTCCTATTTTGTTCAACTGCCTAGTCTATGTGGTCCTTATAGTACTTACTTGTAACAAATAAAATTTTGCAAAAACATTTGAGCACAACTCTGCAATCTACTCCTAATTTTCCCCAGAGAAAGAGATAGTTCCACAAGAAAACTAGAAATAGAGCAAGATTCGATGGAAATAAGCAGAAAAGAAAAGAAAGCAGATTTGTGTAGACCTCAAATATTTAAACAAGGTAAAATGACACGAGTAAACACTTCGCAATAAAGCTATCCCAAATTCAATATCTACGAATTGTTCAAACTTCCAAGGCTCAAACAAGCAATATCTTCAAGACAATCCTATTATGCTACCAAAAATTGCTGCGTAAACTACCACGTACGAGACTCCATTTTGACTAGATAATAGATGTCAACGATTGCATTCAAACAGAACCTTTAAAAGACTTGACAATTTCTGATTGAAATACCACGAGAATTCACTTTAAAGATAAAAAGAAGCTATTCTGGTCCCATCAAAATACCAAAGATTTTCTGAACCCTCTCGACTACTGAATTGTTCAACGGCGTGACTACAAACAGAGGCTCTCTTACAACAATCCCAATAGCAGTTCCCACACGTTGCACAATAATGAAATTTACTACTAAAATGCTCTTAAGGCTTTTAAACACAAGCGCTTCTATGGCAAAATTTTAATAGAAATTTCTATCGGGCAACAAGAACAATAAGAGCAATCTAAAAATCCCAAAATTACTTGCCAAGGATGATACTATCTAAACCACTAGCTAAACAATTTAAACAAAACAAAAAATGAAATGCATAACTCACAGGACCATGACAAAGAGGCTGAAATCTTTATTCTAGCAAGCCATCTTACAAGCAATCGTTCACACTTTCTTCTTTACAAAATGCTCTTCTCCCAAGACTCAAAGTGTCTCCAAGTGAGAGCCCAAGTGCTAACTAGTAGCCTTCAAAGTGTGATGTATGAGACCCCAAGTGTGATAATGATATTCTTCCTTGACCCTTGAAGCCTTTTTATAGGGTTCCAAGGTAGGTAGGGAAGTTACATATTTAAAAATATCTCACCTAACTTCTCTCCCAAGTAACTTGGCCAACCAATTAGGAAATTACTTGCCCAACAAGTTAGGAGGTTACTTGCCCAACAAGTTAGGTAAGTTACAACAATATTGGGTGGTTTCAACCACAAAAGAGATAAGGAAGTTGACAAGTGGCCTTGGTAGTTAAAATACAATCTTAAAGATACATAGGGATACAAGCTATAATACTCCATACATATATATCCCTTTGATTTTGCTTCTTCCAAATGAGATGTCAAGTCTTCTAAGTGATGTATAGGTAAGTTGCAATTTCCAAATATCCCAAAAATATCTCAAAAATATCTCTCCTAACTTTTCTCTCAAGTAACCTGACTAACCAATTAGAAGATTACTTTCCCAACAAGCTAGGAGAAAGTTACAGCAATTTTAGATAGTTATGAAAAGAAAATCTACAACTGACAAGTGTTTACATCATATATGATATTGGGTAAATATCCTCAAGAATTTGGTCTTTGAATATAATTTTAATATATAGGTAAGTATCCAGCATTTATATTCAATAATTATCTTTGAGGCTTACATTTCATTTTCTTTAAGAAATATAATCAGTTATAAAATTAACTTTATGGAATGGCAAATACGTTAACTTTATGGGATGGCAAATACGTTTCAAATGTAAATGGTTTTCTAACGTGGTTAATCGCGTTGCTTTGATGGCTTCTTCTGTGCGCAGCTTTCTCCCTCGATTTGTGTTGTTTCTCTCCACCGAACTGCTCCGTTCGTTATTTTGCTACCACTGCTCTGCCTTGGATTGGCCTGAGGTCGTGATTGCCGCCGCCGTTGCTTTGTTTCTGACATCACTGGAACCCTGCCGCTGCTCTGCTGCCACCATCTCCATGTCTTCCGCATCCGCCATGGCTGGGTGTGATCTATTGAACCCCCACAAACACGATTGCAGTTGGAATAGCTTCTACGCGCAACTCGGCATCAATTACTAATTTACTCATATTAATGGTGAAATGACTTGAATCTGTGAACCCTTGGCAATCGTGTCTTTCCCCTATTCATGGATAGCGTCCAAGTCCAGTGCATTTTTATTTTTGTTTCGTAGTTTTTGCTGGTAACCGTCCAGAATCGCAGGCATAGGCGTAGGCATGGCAACCGGCTGCATTCTAACCCTGCTTCATTCGTCTTCAGTAGTCTCTGGCCAAGAAATTAGGCTCACTGTGGAAACAGAACAAAGAAACCCTTCGTGGAAAGTGTTTGACAAAATTATGAAAGGAATATGAAGTGATTTCTGGCGTTTTCTTGGCAAAATTTTAGCAGCAAGCAGCACTACGTTTTTGTTGCCATATTGATACTACGTTTTTTTTT
>MNCI01008572.1:1794926-1812834 GCA_015680685.1 Gnetum montanum
GAAGATACACTTCTTAGGATTCAATGAAATACCAAACTCACGACATTTGTCGAAAATTTGCTGAAGATGATTAATATGATCTTCTTTTCTTTTTGAAAATACTGTAATATTGTCCAAATAAACTACTACAAATTTTCCTAATAAATCCTTGAGTGCTAAATCCATTGCTCTTTGAAAAGTAGCTCCAGCATTTGACAATCCAAATGGCATTCTTTGGTAAGCGAAGGTTCCCCACTTGGTGATAAACGATGTTTTGTATCTATCATTCTTATCTACCACGATTTGATTATAACCTGAGAAACCGTCTAGGAAGGAATATACTTGACAACCTGAGACTTTAATAAGCATCTCATCAATTCTTGGAAGTGGATACTTATCTTTCTTTGAAGCATCATTTAAATTTCTAAAGTCTACACAAAGTCACATATCACCATTTTTCTTTCTTACTGGGACAAGGTTAGCAAGCCATGTTGAATATCGTACTAGATATATGATTTGTGCTTGCAACAACTTTTTGATTTCGACTTCCATAGCTGGTTCAAATGATGGATTAAATTTCCTTTGTTTTTGCTTAACTATTTTGCAACCTTCTGTTAAAGGAATTTTATGCATCATCACATCTTGCTGAAAAGCTTTAAGATCATCATAAGACCAAGCAAAATTGTCCAAATTATCTTATAGACATGATAACAAATCTTGCTTGAAATTTGAATCTCCTTCCTTTGTAACATTTAACATCTTCGGCGTTTTGTCTAATCCAAAATTTACTGCCTCGAAAGCCTGACTACTTGAATTTTGTATATCCTTTCTAGTAAGTAAATTTTTCTTGAACTCATGTTCCAAATCAATCATCCTCTTTGGAATGAAATTAGCCTTTGAATTTGAAGGCATTTCAGATATCACTTGACCCTCAAATTCTTGTTTATTTTTCATAAATCTTAGTACTTGATCATCATCTTCAAATACTTGTAAATGCCTTATATTATCTGGTACGGATGGCTGATGTTCTTCTTCAATCATGACATCTTTGTAACCTTCTAATATTTGCATATCCAATGTTGAAGCTGCTTTTGCCAAATAGTCTGCCATAAGATTCTCTGCTCTATTTACATGCTCTATTTGGCAATATTGAAACTGGTCTAACATCTTACAAGCAAGTTGCTTATAAGGTCTTAAGAATGAGCTCTTTACAACACAGTTACCTTTTACTTGTTCACAGACTAATCTTGAGTCTCTTTTTATAGTGATTTCTTTGATCTTTTTGTCTAGAGCTATTCTCATACCAATGCATAAAGCTTCATACTCAGCCTTGTTGTTAGTACAAGGGAAAGATAAATGAATTGCCTTGAGAATTTCAGGTGAATCATTCTTGAATATAACTATTCCGACTCCTGCACCTTTTGAATTACATGAACCATCAAAGTATAACTCCCATTTATCTTCTTGCTTTGATTGTTCTTTTTCAAGACTATAATTTTCTTGGAGTGTACAAATTTTTTTTTCAACACCTCCTTTTTCAACCATCTTACTTCTTTCGTTTGAAGTAATATTATATATCATCAAAGGTTCATTGTAGATGTAGATTTGATTTGGTTCTCCTTTCCAAGGTAACCACATGTGAGAATAATCTGTTGATATGTAACCTGAGAAATTCTTGCTCCAACTTCTACTCAATAAGAGACTATGTGAATCTGGTATTTTTGCCACTTGAATAGTTACTCTACTTCTTATGCGAGGTTCAGAAAAAATTTCCAATAGAATATTTGGTAATTGACCCACAATCTTCACTCTACTTTTATCCACTTGAACAATCTTTTTATTTGACCTTTCAGGAGTCAAACCAAGTTTCTTACATATAGACAATGGCATTATAGTAGATGTGGCTCCAGAATCAATCAAACAATTGTGTAAGTACTTATCCTTTAATTTCATTGTCAAAAGAAAAGTAGGAGCTTCCTTATCATGTGAAGTCTTTAATTTCTCATCATTACTAGATACGTAACTTAACTCTGATTCTCTAGCTCTCCTTTTGCCTTTAATGAACTCTAACGCCTTTTGTTGCTGATCTCCTATTTGAAGCAACTGATAGAGGCTAATATTGGCCTTGACATGTTTAAGGTCTTCTATCAAATCATATTCTCCATCACCAATGAAGCTTGATCTCTTTATCCATTTATTAAAAGATTGATTTGGAGTGCTTTTCTCCACTTAATTGTCTTTACCTTTATTCTTATCTTTTCTACTTGGCTCAAAAGCTTTTCTCTTAGTAGATGGATCAGTAATAACATTTGGGGGTCTAGAAGTAGTTAGTCTTTCCTTAGATCGAAGACTATATCCATTTTCCTCATTGTTATTACATTCTTCATCTGAAGACATATCTTCTTCAGAACTTGATAGAGAAGAAGTATCACTAGATCCATTGCTAGAAGATTTACTTGCATAATGAACACTAGATAACTCATTATCAGATTCAATATCAAGAAAGTTGGACATAATAAGATCACTTTCATCCTCATCTTCTACTAACTTAGTGTCTTGATGTTTATGCTTTCTATTTTTCCTTTCTTCCTTGATATTAACTCTTGCCAATGCTTTTTCAAGCTTCACTATTTTGTTAGACATATCTCTCATTAATTGTCCTTTTTCAGATCCTACTCTTTCATGTTCTTGCTCTATCTTAACATGAGATGGACCTGGTAAAGCTTTAAATTGAGCAAAATCTTGCATAGGAATCATAACTCTTTCTTCTCTTTTTTGAATTGCAATATTTTCCTCAGGATTCAAGTTCAACTGTTTTTCTAACTGTATAGCTTCACTAAAGTAGTCATTTAGTGTAGTTAAGTTTGGAGTTCTCCTTAACCAAATTGAAATGTTGGGGTTGACAGCCTTAAGGTAAGTTTCCTTAAGCATTTCTTCTGATGGCC
Source organism: Gnetum montanum (assembly GCA_015680685.1). Lineage (NCBI taxonomy): Eukaryota > Viridiplantae > Streptophyta > Gnetopsida > Gnetales > Gnetaceae > Gnetum > Gnetum montanum. The sequence goes on from MNCI01008572.1 coordinate 1,797,851, forward strand.
TATATTGCCTTTGAAAGAGTCCACAAATTCGTTGAAACTTAATGTTGAAATCTCTAATTGACTCTTTAACTCCTTGCTTAGCTTGTATTAGCCCACAGTATAGTTGTTGTTGATCTAATTGATTACCAAACTGGGCTAAGAAAAGATTCTTCATGTCATCCCAACTTGTAATACTATTACTTGGTAAGTTTGAATACCAAATCTGAGCCATATCCTTTAGATTTGATACAAACAACCTACAAGCTTGATCTTGATGTTGAATATTTGCATGAGCTAAAGCTAACTCAAACATGTGAATATATTCTTCAGCTAAATAAGCTTTTCCAGGAATAAAAGGCTCAGGCAAATATTTGTAAACTACCTTAGGAATATCATTGTAATTTTGAAATCCTAATGGTGTAACTCCTTGCCAAGGATTTGCCATCCTATTCCTTTGAAATGTTGAACTCTTAGACTTTCTAGATCTTCTCTTACGAATTGATAAACCAGAGATAATGGGTGATCTTCTTGATCTTCTAGTTTTCACTCCACTACTTGTTCCCAATTCAGAAACTTTCTTTTGTTCTTCTTCTGATGAAGAATCAGTCTTAGAATCTAGAATATCTTTTGAAACTTTGAAACTTTCCAAACTATGAAATTTCTTGGTCATGAACTGAAAATAGTATCTAATTCTTAAGCCTTACAAATAATTGTTGATGTACTAAAAGTATAAGGCTTATGAACCTAGAGGCTTAATTTTCAGCCCTCCTTCTAGCGCCAAAAGAACTGTTGGCGACCGTTTGGGACGCGACCGCCAACGAGTGTCCTCGAACAGGATTTAGGTGCCTGCTGGTCTCTGGCAACACCAAGGCCCAGATACCTCCAAATAAACTCAGTAGTTAATGTGAGTATGTGTGTGTGCTGTTGCGGCGTGCGGTTGTGAGAAATGTAACGATTGCGTTGTGTGTAAACTACAAATGACTTACTTTAAAGAGATTCAGCCAACTTTGCCAAGTACTGTGAGTTCTTGAAAATTTCCTATTTTGTTCAACTGCCTAGTCTACGCGGTCCTTATAATACCTACTTGTAACAAATAAAATTTTGCAAAAACATTTGAGCACAACTCCGCAATCTACTCCTAATTTTCCCCAGAGAAAGAGATAGTTCCACAAGAAAACTAGAAATAGAGCAAGATTCGATGGAAATAAGCAGAAAAGAAAAGAAAGCAGATTTGTGTAGACCTCAAATATTTAAACAAGGTAAAATGACACGAGTAAACACTTCGCAATAAAGCTATCCCAAATTCAATATCTACGAATTGTTCAAACTTCCAAGGCTCAAACAAGCAATATCTTCAAGACAATCCTATTATGCTACCAAAAATTGCTGCGTAAACTACCACGTACGAGACTCCATTTTGACTAGATAATAGATGTCAACGATTGCATTCAAACAGAACCTTTAAAAGACTTGACAATTTCTGATTGAAATACCACGAGAATTCACTTTAAAGATAAAAAGAAGCTATTCTGGTCCCATCAAAATACCAAAGATTTTCTGAACCCTCTCGACTACTGAATTGTTCAACGGCGTGACTACAAACAGAGGCTCTCTTACAACAATCCCAATAGCAGTTCCCACACGTTGCACAATAACGAAATTTACTACTAAAATGCTCTTAAGGCTTTTAAACACAAGCGCTTCTATGGCAAAATTTTAATAGAAATTTCTATCGGGCAACAAGAACAATAAGAGCAATCTAAAAATCCCAAAATTACTTGCCAAGGATGATACTATCTAAACCACTAGCTAAGCAATTTAAACAAAACAAAAAATGAAATGCATAACTCACAGGACCATGACAAAGAGGCTGAAATCTTTATTCTAGCAAGCCATCTTTCAAGTAATCTTCTTTACAAATCTTCCAAGATCCCAAGTGTGATGTGTGAGATCCCTTGTGATTCCAATGTTCTTCCTTTCCTTCCTTCCTTTTTTCTCCTTGACCCCTGAAGCCTTTTTATAGGGTTCCAAGGTAGGTAGGGAAGTTACATATTTAAAAATATCTCACCTAACTTCTCTCCCAAGTAACTTGGCCAACCAATTAGGAAATTACTTGTCCAACAAGTTAGGAGGTTACTTGCCCAACAAGTTAGGTAAGTTACAACAATATTGGGTGGTTTCAACCACAAAAGAGATAAGGAAGTTGACAAGTGGCCTTGGTAGTTAAAATACAATCTTAAAGATACATAGGGATACAAGCTATAATACTCCATATATATCCCTTTGATTTTGCTTTTTCCAAATGAGATGTCAAGTCTTCTAAGTGATGTATAGATAAGTTGCAATTTCCAAATATCCAAAAAATATCTCAAAAATATCTCTCCTAACTTTTCTCTCAAGTAACCTGACTAACCAATTAGAAAATTACTTTCCCAACAAGCTAGGAAAAAGTTACAACAATTTTAGATAGTTATAAAAAGAAAATCTGCAACTGACAAGTGTTTACATCATATATGATATTGGGTAAATATCCTCAAGAATTTGGTCTTTGAATATAATTTTAATATATAGGTAAGTATCNTTTCTTTTTCTTCCCCCCTCTTTTCTGCTTGACCCCTGAAGCCTTTTTATAGGGTTCCAAGGTACGTAGGGAAGTTACATATTTAAAAATATATCACCTAACTTCTCTCCCAAGTAACTTGGCCAACCAATTAGGAAATTACTTGCCCAACAAGTTAGGAGGTTACTTGCCCNTTTCGTTATTTTGCTGCCACTGCTCTACCTTGGATTGGCCTGAGGTCATGATTACCACCGCCGTTGGTTTGTTGCTGACGTCGCTGGAACCCTGCCTCTGCTCTGCTACCACCATCTCCACGTCTTCCACATCCGCCATGTCTGGGTGTCATCTATTGAACCCCCACAAACACGATTGCAGTTGGAATAGCTTATACGCGCAGCTCGGCATCAGTTACTAATTTACTCATATTAATGGTGAAATGACTTGAATTTGTGAATCCTCGGCAATGGTGTCTTGCCCCTATTCATGGACAACGTCCAAGTTTGGCGCATTTGTATTTTTGTTTTGTAGTTTTTGCTGGTAACCGTCCAAAATCGCAGGCATAGGCGTAGGCATGGCAACCGGCTGCATTCTAACCCTGCTTCATTCGTCTTCAGTAGTCTCTGGCCAAGAAATTAGGCTCACTGTGGAAACAGAACAAAGAAACCCTTCGCGGCAAGTGTTTGACAAAATTTCGAATGGAATATGAAGTGATTTCTGGCGTTTTCTTGGCAAAATTTTAGCGGCAAGCAGCACTGCGTTTTTGTTACCATATTGATACTGCGTTTTTTTTTTAATTTGTGCTTAACCCTATCTTTGAAAGTATTCAGTAACTGTTTCTTCTTAACACAGAACCTATTTTCTCTGTTCTTTGGCTTCTGTGAAAGCAGGACCAACATCATTCTTGAATAATATTCATCCTTGATATATTTGTGTGGCCAGGCCCTGTATATTCCATGTCTGCCACCGTTACTGAACCAGTCTAAGTTTGGTTGAATGTAATATGCTGAGATATTACATTCTTTTCCCAATGTAAGGTTAAATTAAATATGTTTTTTAACACCATAAAACTCATCTGAATTTTAACACCTATTTTATTTTTATTCTTCTTAAGTAAACTGAAACTCCTACTCCATGTAGTGGCTGAAAATGTGCCAACACCATAATACCCTTATGGAAAGACAAGGATAATCATAGTCAATTTAAGAAAAATTAAATATTACTATCAAATGGATAAGGATTACTTAGACTAATGTTATCTTTTTCTCATCAAAGTTTCCTGCAATTTGATGAGCTTATTGGTATGTGATAAAAACTCTTCAAACCTTGGTCATGTACATCGATGTAAATCATTAGAAAATAATCTTTATAGTTGTCTAATTCATCTTGAACATGAATGCATCTAATGATAGTCAGTGATTCTCCCTAGATTGTTGTTCATTGTTTGTCATTAGATTGTATTTAGTTGTTAATTTTGATTGGCCCTTGGGTATTAGTTTTCTTTTATGCTAATTGTAACATCCCATTTCTAGATGCCATGGAAAATATCAATTATTCTTAACATTTGAGATTGTGTGTAAAGAATACAAGAGGAATGCAGTAGGAAATAAAAAGAATGTCTTATTAATGTGAAAATAATGTATCAAGGTCATGCAATAAGGGTTCCTTAGGATTTTATCCCTTTAGCATCTATCCCTTAGAGGAAATAAAACACTACCACCATGGTTAGACCTATAATTGAGTAGAAGGGATGGTCAATCACCTTCTTATCTCACATTACTTGATACCCATTACTTATCATTATTGACTTTGCAACTGTATCTTGGCACAACTTCTAATTCCTAGGTATAAATACCTTAGGTCAAGCTCACAAAGGTTACCTTAAGAGATATGCTCATTATTATAATGTGCCCTTTTAGGTCTAATTATAACATATCTTTTTGAGTCTTATTATAATAATTACATCATTTGTTACAAAGTAACACCATCTTTGCCATAGAATGACTCTATTCAAGAATGAGAACATGACATAAAGACTGTTCACAATGGAAATTACAAAAAGTATAAGTATAATAAATCTAGAACATAGATAAAGATAGAATTATGAAGTACTTAAAACTTTTATGATATCAAAATCTTCTATCCTTGTACCAAACCAAATGCTTAATGTATTCATGTAACTTGAGATCTTTGAATCTTCTATCAAGAAAATCACATTTTTCCTTAGGAAAAACTATTGGAAATACCATGGGAAGCATTCTAATAGGGTTATATTTATTAATAGAAGGGCTTGATATTGAAGGTCATTATGCAATATAAGAGCCTTATATTAATGGATTTTGTAGCCATGTTATTATCCAATCGATATTTTTTTTTAACCATTGGAGAATGTGGTGCAATTGAGGAAGTATGTCTATTGATTTTTTTTCATCTATCTTCAACATTAAAAAATCAAGATGCAATTTCAACTTGCCTTCATCTAACAAAGTGACATGAGGAATCTAGTGAAAGATGTTAATCTCAATATTTTAGGACATAAATTTAGACATCATGATAGTATAGGTCTTTTTCTACTTTGAACTTTAAAGGATTGTATACCTATGTGTTATTGATAAGAAAGTTGTATGTTGTGTCCATCTAGTTAGTTTTTCTCAAGATGAGAATAGGAATATCCTAAATTCTATGAGGCAACTTCATGAGGACCTCTATTGCATCTTGATAAAATCTTAGAGTATGACCTTTGTATTTAAATTATCCATTAGCAACATGCGTAGCTTATTTAACTAGATTCATTTTGGTTATTAATGTTTATTTAACCTCCATTAATTCTACTAGAACCCTAGGTTGGGATCCTAGATCCATATTATTTTCAACAAAATATATTTTAGTCTCTTCATCATTTTTGTCAAGAATACCAATCCTTTTTCTTTCTTACACATATAGCACATGTATTCTCTCCCTGATGGTTTTAGATTCATGCTTTGATACATCTCATTACACATAGTACAAAACTACAAATTAGCAAACTCTATGATTACTAAATTGAAATTTACAATGGCTTGTGTTATTTCCACATTAGTCTTATACAAGTTTAGAAAGAAGTATACCTCACTAGATGAATCATGTCTTCGATTATATGATTCTTCCTCTCGAAGTCTCTATATTTGTTTTCATTCCTTTCATGATTTGCAACACATCTTCATTTAAGACAACATTATTCTTTTACATCTACAATGTTGGTTGCTAACATTGAACAATGTGCATGGTCAAATCCATCTCCATGTTCTATTTAGTCATCAACATTGAACATGGATGATAATATTCAATTCGTAAATAAGAATGGTATATAATGCAACAAAATTGATTCACACCTCCACTTATTATGGTTGATATATTATATTTGGAAACAGAGATGATGGAAGAATAATTATAGATATTACTTGCAACTCAATTTGACAAGGCATTAAATCATTTGATATAGTGTTATGTTCAATCTTTCAAAAAAAATATTAAATAATAAAACATGTCTCAATTTGTATTTTGGTATGTAGGTAGATTTCAAGTGTAATAGATTCATATGGTTTCCAAACCTCCATAATTTGCATTAGTCATTGACATTCTCATCATCATCTTTATGATTCATGATATTGAGCTTATCTTATCTTCTCATAGCTCAATGAATGAGGATTTGGATTATCTAGAATTTGCAAGTTTTCCTTTCTTGTCCCTATCATTGTCCATGTGTAGCACTTGCAACCTACCTACTTGGTATTTAAATACCTTCCTCTTGGATATGTTAATATGTTATATCCATAACTTCTTTTTGAATATCTTGGTATGAAACTACAAAATGATCAATGGAACTCACATACTCCATTCTTGAATACAACAATAAGTGAAAGTGTTCATGGGGAAAAGATTAAACTTCCTACCATCTCCCATGATATGTGTAGTAGAGGATCATACCACTACTTGGGCAATATTGCTTAGGCAAGGGTGGAACCCATATTATTCATTTAAATTAGACTCACAAAAAAAATTAATATAAAGAGACTGATAGCCTTGTGGTAAAGTAACCAAGTTTTAAAATTTCAAACAAAGTTTAAAACTCTTATATATTCTTAACCTTTGTTTCTTAAAACTTAGATTCTGCATCTATTGTATGCATAGTTCACTATGATCAATCTTATTTTTACCTTTTTGTTCATTCAAAAAAAATCTAAGCATTCTTTGGATAATACCTTTGCATATCTAAAAATCAGTGTATCTATAGACAAGATGCTACAACCTTTATTTCTTAAAATGTACATTCTCTTCAATCTAACTCAAAAAAGGGTTATCTTACATCGGTTGTGAGTGTAGTGTGTTTTTTTTGTTTTTTTGTTTTTTTTGTTTTTGTGCCTTTGCACATGATTCTACATCCCCTATGTGCCTAGTTCACTATGTTCAATCTTATTTTCATCTTTGGGTTCATTCAAAAAGACAAAAAAAAAGAAGAAGGAAAATTTAAGCATTCTCTGGATAATACCTTTGTGTATCCAAAAATTGGTGTGTTTGTTGATAAGATGCTATAATTTTTTCTTTTTCCTTTTTTTTTTCAGTAGCATAGGTTATTCATAAACTATATCTCATTGATGTGATAAATTGTCACATCAAAGGAGATTGCAAAATGTTTAAACTACCCTATGTTAATGGTAGATCGAAGATATTTAAGGAAATGATAGTGTAATTGGATCATTCAGTTAGTTCATGTTTATGGTTTAAGGTTACGATATTTTCTTTTTCAATTTTATTTTAGGAAGTTCTTAATATTTAAGAAAGTATATATATTTTTAAGGTGGATTCTAGGAAATGTACAAAAATTGACTTAAGGAATGTATAGTTAAAGATGAAAATTTAAAAATAAATGTATCCATATTAAGAATAGCAGTATTAATTTAGAAAGTTTAGTTATTTTTTTTATAGAGTAATTTACTTTTAAAATATATTTTAGCATTTTATTGTCTTTGTAAATTTCCTTTCACTTGACTTATTAAGCATAAGAAGATATGTACGTCCTTTTTAGAAAATTTATTTTTTTGGAGTTAGAAAGTTTATTTGTTTAATTTATGTTAAAATCAGGTTTTTATAAAATTTATTTGTTGTAGCAAAGATTGCTTGAAAAAATTTATTTTAGTAAAGAAGTTCTTTTTAGAAAATTTTTTTAAATTGTAAAGTCACTCTTATAAAATTTATTTCTTAAGATATTTTTAGAAATTTTATTTATTTTAGGTTTTACATATTATATGTGAAAAAAAGCCATAGAAAGCTGAGTGAGTTTTATATTGATATATTTTGTACAATATAAAAGAAAAAAAAAACCTTAAGAAATTAAGTAGGCCCATATGTAGTAAATAAAATGTGTAGCATATCATATTCTATATCATTGATAATTGGAGTTTGTTGCAACACAAGTAAAACAAGGTATTAATCCACAAGCTATTTCGTTGTTGGCCCACAAATAAGTTAAATGCACACCCTGTACCACATTGTTGGTACACTTATAAGTTAATGCTATATTCATAATCTCATAGTGTCTATATAATCATAATCCCATAGTCTCCTGCATATTGTTGATCCTACCCCTACGTGGTTCCCCACAGATGTGACGTAACATTTAAATATTTGATGAAATGAAGAAATTTCAAAGTTAATTTTTTTTTTTTAAAAAAAGGAGGGTGAATTTTGATGCTAAATTGTGCTGAAATAGAAGGTATTTGATATTTGATACTAGACAGTAATGCAATAGCTAAACATAAAGATGGGGATGTGGGTGTGGATGCCTTTATCACCGCATCCAAGGGGCTGACAGTCTCATTGCCTTGTTTTGAGGACGGAATTCCAGTGCAATGCGCCATTAAGCCAATTTTTGTTGCTTTTAACTGGGAAATTTTGTCAAGCTATATCGCGTCATAGCTAAAAAAGAAACAATGGCCTTGAAGGTTTTGATAATATATCGTATCAAATTGTCTTGCAATTAGGGCATTTTTCGGTATCGGGTGAAGTTGCCCACAAATCTTTTCCATGTTCGTGTGAAGATAACTTTATAAGCCTGGTACAGTGAATTTTCCAATATAAAAAACGGCTACCATGTTTCGGTCAAATATATGGAAATCCTCCTTGCGCCTCACTCAACATCTAGGATACCTCTTTCCTGCTATATCTCTTAAAGAAATTTGGGTTGATGCCGTATCGTAAATATTTACTCACAAAATAAGACGAGTTTAATTGCTAGTGTCAAACGAAAAGTTCCCCTGTTTTCTTGGAAGCTTAATACTTCAGAAATCAATCAAAACATTAAAACATTTTCTTTGACTGTTTCTGAAATTTCTGTTATGGGAACCTATTTGTCTGCCCATGCATGTATTGAAATTGTCTTACCAGACAGCAAAACTATTTCGCAGGTTCTCTACACTTCACAGAATTTTTCTATGGTCAGATCATAATAGAGATTGACCAGAACAGATATGAATGTGAAAATTTTGACCCAAACAGTTAATAAACCTGTGCCACACTTTATCATGTTCTCTTAAACCAAAATACTGTTTAAAAAAGAAGAAACGGAGAATACCAGAAAACATTAAGTTCATCCAAGTCATAACAGAAGAAAATCAAATCAGGTCGTCTTTCATTTACAAAAAAGTACAAAACAGGGGAAACTGAAAAGACCAGCTAAAATCAAGCTTTGCAATCCATTCCAGACGAAAATCAAATCAAAGCTGGTCTCTCGTTTACAGAAAAATTCTGCATATTAAACACCCTAAAGCCAACCCAAGAATCCAAAATCAAATCCAGACAAAATCTACAAAACCCAACCCAGAACCAGAAATCATCAGTAATTCTGAGAATTTGACTCCTTCTTGGAAGAAGGATGAGGGCAGTGAGAAATCAACCAGCGAGAACCAGCCTTAATCTTCTTTGCTCCCACCGATGCCGCAGACTTTGCCTTGGATGCAGCAGATATAACTTTGTTCTTGGCCCCAGCACCGCCACCGCCGGATTTAGAATTCTGATATTGATATGCATCTCCTGCGTAATCCCACTGATCCGCCCAGCTGGTTGAGAAATCCTCTTCCTGCTGGTGTTTGTCGAAAACCGGTCCTCCAACTCCTGCTCTGTTTCCACCCATTCTTCTATCTCCAAAGATCTGTGATCCAAATTTGGTATGAATTTGGGAGCTTCGGAGATAGAATTTATAGGCAGTTGTTGGAACGAAATTTATGGAAGTTTCTTCGGAAACTCTATCTGGAAGGCGAAGCTTCTGGAATGGCAGATGAATACAGAAAGAAATTGTAAAAACTTATCTGGCTACAGCCATATCATGCGAGGAATTCTTGTGATCGTGACCAGAGATTTGATAATTTCGTCAGCTTGATTACGGTTGGCGTCTAGAACGTTGGATTTTACAAAATTTCTTAAAAGATGTTGTACGGGTCAAATCATGCTGTTTTTGTTTGAATTCGTCCCAGATTTTGCCTTTTTTTGTGATAGTTTACTGGGGGCGTTGGGCCGCCCATCCACCACCTTTGACCTGAAAAACCTGATACAAAATTTGGTATTTATCTAAACATTTTACTAGAAGGAAAGCAGTTTCAACGTAGCTCACTAAAAGTCGAGTGAAAACACGGCACACACGTGTACGTAATTGTGTTGGCTGTTGCGTTCTAGCTGGGGTTTCTTTGACCTTGAATTGTAATAATCTTTCTGTGACAAGGAAACACAATACGAATCTTCTTTTTACATATTTTACACATGACTTCTCTTTCCGAACTTTCTGTTCCTGCAAGTTTACTGGAACAAATTACCTGAATACACTTTTGTAATCTTGCAGTCGTTCAACTTTGAAAAGAGGCGGATTGATACGATTTGAGTTGGACCCTTACTTTATCGCGTTTCTATTAAGCCAACCTCAGCTGGATACACATGGATAGCTCATATGAAACATCCGACACGGCAATGACTTGAAGCTCATGTCCTCTCGGTACATAAGGATTATTTACATAATTTGACTTTACATGATGTGACTCTATGTTGGAAGTTACTTCACATTTTGAGCTATTTGAGTGGTTGTCTCCTTGTTTTGTTATGGAAAAAGTTGCAAGTTCACGCTTATCTTAAATTATCATTATATTTTTATATAATTCTTTTAAAATATTAGCTTGCATATATGTTGTAGATTCTAACACCCCATTTAGAACTAGAGAGATTGTATTTGCTAAACAAAAATAAAAGAGAGAAAAATTAGGTCTATTGAAGAAAACTTAGATCTTCTCAAATTTGAAACTATAATGATATTTATTTGATGTAAAATATGCTAGGATTAAGGTATAATGAGGTATTATATAAGTGGTAAGACTTTTGATTTGGAAGTTCCAAATTATGGATCCAATTCTAATAGGTAATGTTAGGTTATAAAGTTCTAATTTTTGGGTTTTAAGGGAAAGGGGTAGGCTAGGCTAGGAAAGGGTAACGTTGAATCCTAAAAATAAATTAATAATAAGCAAAAATTTAGAGTAGTACATACTTAACATTAATTAGAAAACATAGAGAAAAACATGGGAAGATAAATTTTTCCAATTAAGAGATGTCTACATAATATGCCCTTACAAATAATATTTTGAAGAATTATGAGAGAAGAATTAATTATGTACCAACTTGGTGATTAGAACCTAATACCTTTAAGTTAGTATTTATTTTTAAGCTTGATTCTTAACCATAACATTACATTCTATTATTTAATATTATATTGTACCTTGCTAATATATGCTAATATTCTCTTCTTTTTTATGATTGTTGAGATTAGAACTTGAGATCTCTTGAAAAAAATGGTAATTATTATATGCTTATGATTATATGTCTTAAGCATTGAACCCTTGACTCCATGTATATATGTATTTTTGGTACATTGGCATTTCATTATTCTTTAAACTTTTATTCATTTTACTTCTGGATTTATTATCTTATGAACTCTTGTTGCTCCTAGATGAACAAATTTGAAGGCTGGTAGTGGTCCATTGGTGGTACTTTATTTAAATTTATTAAACAATGAGATGTTAGCCTAGTGGGCAAGACTCCTAATTTGAAAACTCCAAGTCATGGATTTAATTTTGGTGGGTAATCCTGAGATTTAAAGTTTTAATTGGACTATATATCTTGGGGTGTAACTATATTACAATTATTTCAAGGCTCTAATACCCCTCATTATTTATATTTTTTCTATATTTTTTATTATTTAGATTTTGAAATAATGTAAGAATATAGTAACAAGACATGTTAAATGAATATTTGAGGTTTATTTCATTTATCTTTTATTTTTTTTTATGGGCATTGGGAATCCACTATTGCATGAAATGAGTTAATTCTAATATTTCTCAATGACTTAAACCCATTGGTTATCATTTGACCCTTTTGTGAATACATGTGATCCAATCTTGAATATAGATTATTATTCTTGAAATTTCTTAAACCCTACCTTTTGTGCCTATAAATACTTGGCAATGTTGGCTCTCTTGTTATCAATTATGCATCTCTCTCTTTTACCCCCTTGCTCATGGCTGTGTGTATTAGATCTCTTAGTGATTTCTAGATTTGAACTAGATTTTGCATGACAAAACTTTACTTTCCATTGATCTTTCAAGGTAGAAGAAATGTTCCTTCTTCTATTAATCTTTCAATACATCTCAACCCTTTATGGAGATACCTTTCTTAATATTTCTTTTCAATAATTCTAACCCTTCTTTACTTCTTCTTAACATAATTCTTCTTTTCTTGATTTTTTTGCCTTTTTCTTATGCTTATCATTCACCTACATAATCTTCTCTTGGTAGTGGTAATACTAGTCGCAACAATAGTCTTCTTGTGTATTGTAACCAAAGTTGTGATAGATCTAGGGGTCATGCTAAAAGTCACATTAGAATTTATGTTTGTTTTTCAATATGATGTAGTAGTGGCAACATTTGATGGAAATGACATCTTCATTAATGGAAACTAGTGGATGTTTTAGACATATATGAGCATATTCAATGTGTCAAAAGGCTAGGAAAATAACAACTAGGATTCATTAATTGACATGATTTGTAACAAATAAACTGATATTGGAATAACTAGTCAATTAATAAGCCAACATTGAAATTGGTCCATCAACGTATAACAGATAGTCAGTATCAAACATAATTTTAGGGTAATAGTGGGAAGCATGGACCTTTGGTAACTATAAGGTTGATAATAGACATAATGTAATGTAATAATTTGCTAATTGATATTCATGAGGGTCTCTAACCTAATAGTTGAATATTTGTCATGCATGAGAATTGACCTAAATAGGTAAAGTGTTACACCAAATAATCCTTAATGACTAGTTATATTAGTACTAGCCTTATAATTGTTCTAAACATTTGATGCTAGAAACCTTATGGGAAATCATGGATTACTAGGATATTAACATATTTACAGTTTGGTTAATGATTTTGGTTAATGGATAAGTTAACAATTTATGCATTGACTAATGGTTTTGTTAACTGGTAATTATTGTTGATTCTAATAATGTATTTTTGCAGTGTGGACCCCATCTTCTAGTCTTGTTCCACAGAGGTTTAAGGTTAATTTTCTTTACTATGAAAGTACTGTAATCTTTCTTGTATATGTTTCCATGCTAATTTAGTAGGAAGCTTTGAAGTTAGTCATGAAGAGGTTAGGAGAAGGATTAACATTGAATGCAAATTTTTTTTTATGTATTTCATTTTATGCTTTGGCCATTTAATGATTTTTTATTTTGGGTCATGGTTATATATCTTTTCTTCAAATTTGATGTTTTGTTGTAATGAGGTCTAAGTGAGCATTAATAATTTAATATGGATTTTCAAGTAATTTCCAAGTTAAATTATAGGCTTATATGGTTTTATAAGTGTTAACGTTGCATAAGGATTTTAAGCATTTAAGTTTTATCTATCATGCCCCATGGATGGTTAAGCATTTAATTATTTTTTCTAAGTAAACATTTTGGGATATGAAAAATTACTAGTACAAAGAATGATCCTAGTCCTAACAACATTTATATGACTTTCAACCTTTGTGCTTGAAATTAAAGTAGTAAAAGGATTTAAGGTAGTAATAAAGGCTTTCATAAAATACCAACTTTTGTGAAAGTGAAAGATCTAATAGAAAATGATAACACAAATTTTTCATCATATTGTTGATCATAATTGATCTTAGATTGAGATTCTTTGTCATTATATATAGACCACTTGTAAGTTAATAGTATTTTTGTTAGATAAAAAAGGTATATCTTATAAGCTACCTATTTAGACTAATTAAGACTTTTTGTAGTACTAGTAAATATATTTATAGAAGCTTCTATCCTTTCTAGTTTCTTTATTACCGTCAGATCATTTTTATTGGTGGGAGGTGTTGCGGGGGAAGGGAAAGGAGGAGGAGGTGCCTACCAGAATGGAATCTTTGTCTTGGAGATTTCAAATCAAAAGTCTTATCATTAGGCTAACACCTTAATACTTGGATCATTTTTATCATTAATGGTAACTTGTTTTTTCATATCTTTAATTCTATATTAATTTTTTAATATTTAACTTAAATACTTTTTTTCTTGCCTTGGCATTTTTTTTCTTAACCAAAAAAGGAAGAACATTAAATACACATCCTTCATGATGATAAAAAGTTATAAGAATTAAAAATATTATTATATGTAATACCAATTCCTTTTTATAGGTAAGAAGATTGATTTCAACAAAAAAATATCAATAAAAACCAGATGTTGTAAAAATAGATTCCATATACATAATAGAACTAAGAAGGCTAACAACCTATATTTCTAATTTGACTATATATCTTAGGGATAAATATTGTTAAAGAAAAGTGATGAAGTCTGAATTAGTTGGCTATGTCAACACATGTCTATCGATGCATCCTCGAATGCATTAACATTGATCTTCTCTAAGCCTATACAAATATGCATACTAGTCAAATTTATGGTACCTATGGTCATTTCTTTAGCAAAGCTCTTGTAGTTTTCTTCCATAGGACTTAGCAAAATTTCCCTCTAAGTGCCTACATCATGGATTGAATTAACTATATGGAGTTTTATAAAGTGCAAGATGTACATAGACATTTTTGCATGATGGAAATTGAAACACCGTGAAAATTACGGGTCGGCCTCAGGCAAAGCTTCGCAATTCAAGCAAGAGCGCATTCCACCTTCGTTCCAAGACAAGTTTACGCTCTATTACGCACGGCAGCGTGATGAGTGTAATAAGCTCCAAAATAGTCAAAGGCAGAGTCTAAAGAAGCGCAACAGTTTGACGCTTTTCCTCCCGGCGCATGCATAACTTGTTTTTACGCTCGATACGCAGCGGTGCGTATCATTGCGTATGTTATCATTCAAGTTGCTCATCGTTTT
>MNCI01008575.1:0-37407 GCA_015680685.1 Gnetum montanum
AAAGATCCTACTCTAACACTAACTTTTCCTATGACTTTCCCATGCACCCAATTGTGTATTTATAGGATCACACCGGAACCACAATATCGCCTATCCGATATCGCTAGCCAGGCCATGATATCGCGTACCCGATATCGAGGGTCCGATATCAGGGGTCTGATATCGGGACTCATCAGATATCAAGGGTCCAATATCAGGGGTTCGGTAATAGGGACCCTTGATATCGAACCCTTGTTAACCAGGTGCTGATATCGGACCCCTGTTATCAGATCCCTGATATCGAACCCCTGATATCTAATGAGTCCTGATATCGAACCCTCGGTATCAAGTACCGATATCGCAACCTGGCTAGCAATATCAAATATGCAATATCGTGGTTCTTGTGTGAGCTTATAAATACACAATTGGGTGCATGGGAAAGTCACAGGAAAACTTAGTGTTAAAGTAGGATCTTTTTGTCAGTTTCAATTCCTCTCAACCCTTTCCTCAATGCATGCCTGCAATGTGATGATTGTAATTTTATGGAACCTTTATTCAAGTGTGATGTACTTGGACACTGATGAGTGGCGAGGTACCCCTACACTCAACCATATGAAATGAGCGTAGCACGCGCGATCCGGTCGAACTCCGCAGACTAAATGCCTAAACGCCCCATGGAACACTTGGGGTTAATCATTCGTTGTCTTCCCAGACTTACTTGTTGTTGTCACAGTGTATGGTTAAGTAAGTTCGAGGTATATGATTTTTTTGGTCTTTTATGGTTTTATGTCTTCTATACTAAGAGCGAAGGGTTGAGAAGCTAGCTAACTCTAACTAACGTCCTAAGTCTAAATTAACTAGCGTCAGCATCCATTCCCACTTACCATACACACCCTGAACTATGCAACTATGGCTACCAAACGCTAATCATTACTGGGACCACCACACGTAACGCACGTGCTCGAAGTGGTCATACTAAGGCACCTAACTAGCCTAAGCGTGATGAGCAGTCAATTCCTTGACTAGTCATACACATCCATAGATGCTCGTAATCAAGTCATACTCATCCCGTGTTCTAGGAGACAAGGGTGAGAGAATCTAATCGCGATGAGTAGCCGATTCCTTGGTTAGCTGTACACATTCGTCAATGCTCATAACCAAGTCGTACTCATGCCGCGCTAATGCAGGTAATAAATAAGATGCAAGAAATAATAGGTAATAAACCTATTCCATGCACTACAAGGTTTATCCACAAAGCTCGTCTTTATTGTCATACACAACTTGCTTTTAGGTACAAAGCTGCTCGAATAAAGATCCGTTCACTTGGGGACTCCTACTGTGGGCACATGGAAAATATTCTATCTCTGGAGTGACTAAACTGCCAAAGCTTCGCTACTTCTAGCCTAGGATGATAAATGAGGGGAGTGCCGCCTCTTATTTATAGATTTGGCGATAGACCGTGATATTGCGTACGCGATATTGCAGTGCATGCATTATTGCATCTCATCAGACATGCACATGATCGACAATAAAGATCGAGATTACTTCATCATTGTAGCATTCACTTAGTTTAATTATTATTTATTGCTTTCTTACTTAATATCTCTTTACTTCCTCTCCTACCCTTGTTATTAATTGCAGAATGAGTACAACTTAATCACGAGCATTTAAGTGTGACTACTTAGTATCCCAGTAGCGTACCTAGGACATGCACTTGGTAATCCCAGTGGTAGTACATGAGGTCCAAGATCAGTACGGATGATTAAGGGATGGATGCTCATCACACTTAGGCTAGCTTAGACTCTCTTCTCCCTTTCCTTCTTAGGTTAATCAAAGTTATTTTCCATTGTCCCTAGGAGTAGCATAGTGATAGGAAACACATCATACACCTTCCTCTAGACTAAACCATATGTGAAAAAGCAAATACTAGTCCAAGTGGGAAAACAGCGAACTACGATCAATGAGTAACTATCTAGATATCACAACTAGTACATCTGCGAAGTTCGACCGGGTCGTGTGTGAACGCTCATATTCGTATAGTTGAGTGTAGGGGTACCTCGCCACTCATCACCAATTCACACAACTAACATGATATTTTGAACACGAAACTTATTACAACAAAGCAACAAGCTTACTAGATAAGATACACTTTCATTATCTCTTTAGTTTATTATAGGAAAAATGGGAAGAGAATGAGGTTGTAAAGTTAGACTCCTATTATTTAGTTAGTTAAATGCTCCCACTACACATGGTACTTAGATTAAAAACTTAAACCTCTAAGCTAACCCTAGATGATGATAACCAATGGCCAAATGCCACTTTGGTAGAAATTATGTAGAACATGAAGGTGTCTCAATTGTGAATTGAACTTGAAACCTTTTAAATGCATCATACTTGTTAGACTAACAATGGTAAGAAGTAATGTTGAATTAACTAGAAAATTTTGTACCTATACAAAGATGAAGGCAAATGTTGACAAAAAAAGGATTAATTTGTGAAACTAATAACAAAAATAATTACTTCTAGCCAAATAATACACAACTTGACATTGTGGATACATATAGATATTTGGAAGTATAATACTCTCAAAATTGTAAATGGAAGAGCTAAGGCTTCAACCTAAGGCATCATTGAAGGTTTCATCAATAGAACTAATTTTTCTAGAATCATCATTCCACTATGGAGGATTCTAAATTACTTTGAACTTGTCTACCAATATTGAAATTTTTTCTTTATTTATCAATGCAGAAATTTTTATTGATTCTCAAAATGCAAATTTACAATCTTGTGAGCAAATATTTGTGACACCCTCTTCTAGTGATGTTGCAAGTATGACACCTAATTTTGTTCTTTCTAATAATTTAGATGAGTCATTAGTTGCTAATCTTACATCACAAGATGTGTTCATTCAAATTTTGAGTTACTTGCTTCATCATCGAAGTTTCACTTCGTAATTAAATGATATGATGCAAACACATAGCATTCAAGTCATTCATGTCAAGTACTATTCTTGTTTTTTTTTCCTTCTTGTTGATCTAGATAATGCTTCAATGATGGAGCATTCCCTAAATACATCAGTTATATGTAAGCATGCAATGTTGATTATTCGTAACTGGAGACCAAATTTTCATGTTCGATCTAAAGAATATTATAAAATTCCATGTCTTGTCAAGCTATTTAATTTTCATTTATTTTTTAGAGAGCTAAGCAACATATTGTTAGTCTTCATGACCTCATTAAGCATATGGAATCTATTTTTATACCATTTGATTCTCATAGATGTTTTTTTAGTTGAAATCAATCTTTTTAACTACAAAAAGGAATTGGTATTACAAATAGGAGAAAAGATTGACATTTAACCAATTACATATTATAGTCTTCTTAATTCTTGCGACTTTTATCATTGTGAAAGTCATTTGTGTAATGTTTGTCCTTTTCTTCTTAAGAAAAAAGATATTGAGAAAAAGAAAAAACATGGTAAAGTTGAGAATAGAAAAAAAAGAACAATCTAAAGCTAAAGATACAAAAAGATCATATTAATATCAACAATAAGAATGATCAAATAGCAAAAAAGAAATTAGAGAACATAGAAGCCTCTCTGAACATTTTAAATTGCATAACAAGAAGTATGAATCAATTCGAATAAACAGCTCATAAGGCAAATTGTCCTTATCTAACAAGAATAATGTTAACTCAAAGATTAAAACTAATGTTAACAAGTAAGTTATAGCTTATGGCAAAGATTCTTGATGTAAGGTAACATTAAACAACAAAGAAATTATGATGAAAAATGTATGCCAACGTATTCTTGTAGATTTAGTCTTTCTACAAATGTAGGTATTTTGCCATAGCTTTCTATTGTCACCTCAAATTCTTATGTTAATTTAACAAGGAAAAATATTTGTTCCCAAGACATATAGCCCAATTAGAACTTTATAACTTAATACTGCCCACCACAATCAAATCCATAACTTCAAGTTTTCAAAGCAGGAGTCTTACCACTAGACTAACACTTCATTGTTTAGGCTGAGACCATCCTCTCTACTAACAATTAATTTTCTTTTGATTTTTGAAAATATAAAATTATATCATTATATACCTAAGTAGATATCCCTAAAATTGAATAATTTTTCATTTGTATGTTTTTGACTATTTTTTATGTAGTGTTTAACATTTGATGTACTCTTTTTTTAATTGCTTATTATAGATATTATTTTTGGGATTCAAACACCCCAAAAAAATGATGAGTGGAATGCTTATAAAAAGTTCACTTTTTTTTAATCTTTTGCATAATTTGAACAAAACTTTAATTATTTAGGATTCTAATAATAGTTTTCTTAATTTTCTATGGATCAATGACCATTTAGTTTTTTCATTCTATTCTAAGTTTGCCTAAGTTATTATTAATTCTAATACGGGTATTTCATCAAGATTCAATTATGTGCAACTATAAAAGTATCAAATTCAAAAGATCTATAATTATTCCAATTTTTCAAAAATTAAGCATTTTTATGATATTTAATTCATAAGGTATGCATATTTGTATTTACCCATGTCATTTAAGTGTTCATGACCCTAGATGTTCCCTTTGCAACATGAAAGACTCATTTATTTACTACTTTTTTATTTGTCCTCTTGCTGAAAGCTTGTAATCTTGGTGCAACTCATTTTTATATGGCTTTAAGTTAAGGTTGAGGAAATTTTATTGGGTGATACTCCTAACCTCAAAAATTTTTGCTTCACAAAGTTTCTTTCATCTCATTGTTTTTTATGCTATTTGGAAATTTCAATGTAATGTGGTTTATCATAGAGATTCTCCAATTAATGTTCTTCCTTTATCAACTCAACTTGACATCATTTAATAGCTCATACTTTAGTTGTAGCCATGAATGCATCCCTCTTAATTATATTTAGGAAGTCATTACTTAAAATCCAAGAGAGCGCTTATGAAAGAGGGCACCTAAAAAAGCATTCCCAAACTATTAGGTCTTTTCTTTTATCTTGCACTAGAGTTTCACCTCTCTTCATTACTCTTCTATGGTTGTGCTTTGAATGTTTTTTATTAATACATTTTTTTTTTGATGTCCAACACCCTACCTTATGAAAAAATTACAAGTGGAAGCATTGTATATCATGAGTTACAAATAGCTAAAAGGTTTTTATACATAAGAAACAACAAATGTATGAATCATTATATTTGAATTTGAGTAATTAGAAAATATCTATTTTAAACAATTATGCAACATGTAGTGCTTTATGGAAGTGTAGCTTGGGATTCATGTCTATGTGAACAAGGAATGTTCAAGAAGCCAAACCTATGAGTGGCTCTTGTATGGGCACTATGGCAATGTAGAATGCAGGAGATCAATCTTTGCTTGCTTCACTAGAGGAATCAAGCAGCAGCCTAGTGAAATCACCTGATCATGAACCTTAATAGAAAATTAAAAAACTTAAAAAACAATTATTGTTAGATGTATTTAGAAATAAAACTCATATTCCATACACAATACTTTTATTAGAAACTAATATCTTACCATTGGAAGATGGGGTAATGTATCAATTTTAAACATCTTATTTACATAATAAAAATAGTAATATAATCATAGGAAAAATTATTCAAAAATTTCAATAATAAAAATGGTATCATGATGGATAACTATGGCTACAAAAGTGAGTTATTGAAAATGTTGATGTAATAATGAATTCAAAAAAGGCTTGGGTAATTGTTAAAGAGAAGGTTCAAAAGAGATGACAAAACAAAGCACAAAAGTAAATTAAAGGATTAATTTTTGCTGGAAAACATTAAAGGTGGCATGCATGATAAAGCAAAATATTTGCATTCAAACATTACTATATCCATGTGAACACCATTATCCTATCTCCATTTTCATCATCCTACCTTAATACTATTTCTTATATCTTTATTAATTTCACATATCTACATTAATCCTCAATAAAACTCTTTGCAATGAAAATTTTTTTGGCTTTGAATTGCTACTTTTATTTCACTGCTATTAGTGCTTTTATTGAAATTGTATTCCGTATATTTTGTTTGTCTTCTAATTTTTAAACCTTTTGATTCTAGGGCATGCCTCCACTTCTCCATCTTAGAAGCAATGTTTCCTTAAGCTACATCCACCAACACAATATCAATTGCAAATAACACACACCAAAGGATTTTATCCTGTATTTCCTTTGCTAATTCGCCTGTAGCAATAACAAATAAACATACAAACCTCTTATGACTAGAAAATCAAATGATTCCATAAACTATTTTATACATGTCTTGAATTACTTTAATATCTTTATCAAGGATATTTTTTCTCTATCAAGCCACTAAATAATATCTCGAAGTACTCTAACATATGTTTTTTTTAGGTCAACTAGGATCATATGGAGATTTTCTTTTTTTTCTTTTAATTTCTTCATTAATTATCATATCAAGAAAATAGCATCTATAGTGAATCTCCTTTGCAAATATCCAAATAGCTTTTACACAAATATTGGTTAAAGTCTGAGACGCTCTTCTATAACCCTCTCCCAAAGCTTCATGGTATAACAAAGAATCAAACATTCAATATTTAGTTGATAATTCATACATCATCATTATATGTCAATATTAACACCATTTTATAAGTTTTTTAAAAGATCTATACCAAAGATTACAATTTTAAAAAAGCTTAATGTTAAAAACATACAAGTATATGCTAGTTCACATTAATCCTTGAAATTAAAGTTAAAATTGTAATATCACGTAACTAAATTTTAAAAGTAGAAGCATCAAGAAAGCCTTTTATATTTTCAAGTTTATGATGAATTTGATTATATTTTATATGAGCCATGAATGTACAAGAAGATAAACTTAGTTCTTTACCACAACCACACATTAACCTAATGATTTCATTAAGAAAAAAAAAGTTATTTGTATTAACCATGATAAATTCAATAACATAATATAGAAAGAACTATAATAATGGTGTTTCACAATATCTTGAAGGGCTAACTATAATATTTACCAATTTGTATCATATCTTTGAACCATGCTAGTTCTCTAGTCTCTACATTCATTCTTTAATGATTTAAATTGAATTATCAATAAATTTCTATAAAAGGCCAAATATTACAAACAAACAATTACTATAAATTTGGGCTTTGGTTTTTGCATCAATATAATAGCATGCTTACATGGTAGTCACGTAGCTCAAATAGGTAATCATGTAGCTCAAACAATAGTTTTAATTCATTCCTTTTTGTAGTAACAATGCCAAATTTAAAAGGCTTTTCATTTTATCATTCAAAATCTCTCAATTTAGCACAGCAATGATGATGTTAAAGACCACATTGATGCTTCTCTTTCAAATCACTTTCCTATGTCAATCACTATAGGTGAGATGTCATATGCAAAATCATTATTATGATATGTATTCCTACTTTTCTTAAAAGCAAACACCAAATAGATAGATTCTAGTACCCTTTTTGTGAAGAACTTATCTACATTGATGTCTCACATTTATGCCTTTTTTTTCTTAAAAATCTGTGGGCATGGAATATAGCTTCCTTGGCACCAACAAATGAAGAGATTGGTTGTGCACTACACTTATTGTGAAGAACTTTCCTACATTGTATGGCAAATAATTTGCACAAATGAAAAGAAATGAAGGACCATTATTATAGATGAGCTAACTAAATATATTAAAGATCATAACTTTGGTATAAGCTATTTGCTAATGACATTGTTTTGATAGGTAAATCTAAACAATTCCTAGAAATGAAGATGGAGACTTAAAAAAAACATTGTAGAATCAAAAGGGTTAAGTATTACTAAAGGTAAAACAAAATACATTGAGTTCATTTTTAAGAGAAAAGCTAGTAATCAAGACATGAAGATTAAAATCTAAAATAAAAAAAATTTTGGATTCTCTCATGAGATTAACAATGATGTGACAAGTAATTGAAGTAGAATTGAAGAAGTGGTGGAAAGCTAGTGGTATGCTTTGTAATAAAAAAATCCCTACTAGGTTGAATGGCAAGTTTTATAGAATTACTATCAAACATGTGATCCTTTATGGTGAAAAGTATTGGCTTATCAAAAAGCATTAGGCCCAACATGTGCTAAGGTAGATGTTGGGTGTGACTTAGAAAGACCAAATCAACAACTCTCTTATTAAGGGAAGTTTAGTAGTAACCCCTACAGAGAAGATTTAAAAAAGTCATCTTAGATGAATGGGTCATATGCCAAGTATACCAAAGAAAGCTCCTACCACAAATGAGGTTGCATTATGCAAGTTAAGGGCAACCAACAAGAGGTAGACCAAAACAAACTTGATTTGCTTGCATTAGAAAAAAAACATCCAAGATTTGAATATTAATGCTTATTTAACTCTTAATAAAAGTATAAGGTGTAATAAAACTTTTGTAGCCAACCCCCCTATAATTTAGGATAAGTCTTGGAAGCAACATAATTACATTACCTAACTAACCATAAATTTAGTTGACTAGCTTTAAGACTTGCTGACCTGTAAATGTGAACATCAATGAATTGTAACGATGAGCTAATGGTTTATTACAAAATAGAAACTATCAAGGAAGCATACCAAGAAAAATAATAGAACATATTGCCAATACCTTGTATATAACTTTAAAAAAAATTTACGAATTATTCAAAAGTCATTATGGTTGAATTTAAACATGAATTACAAAGATAATAATTATTGAAAATAAATTATTATTGTAAACACTAACAACTCATCCCTCATTTGGTCATCCTCTAAGCTTTGGTAAAGTTTGTACAAGGTAGTTTAGCTTAAGAAATTTGATGACAAAAGAATGAAGGTAGTTATAAATGAAAACTCAAAGAACAAACAATATTTTAATTTGAATTACGAATCTACCGAAAGTGTTAAAATAATTCTTCAAAGAGATTCAGATTGAGCTAATTTGCGGAAGATAAGAGATTCACGGTTACTTAGTATTTTCTCTAGCGTGTCAACTATTACTTTTTGCCGCATCAAATAGCAAGCAACTTGTCGCTCATTTTTTTGGCAAAGGCTCGCATGTTGCAGCACCAGAAGCTTCTTGTCAGGTAGTAAGGATCAGAAGAATTTTATAAGATATCATCTAAAACAACGTATGAAAAATGAGTATTATCATCAAAGAAATGTAATTTCTTACAAACATAATGGAGTCATACGCCACTTTCTTACAGATCCAGTGCAGGCTTAAGAATTACATTGGAATTTTGCTGAACTTCAGAACAGCTTCTGATATTTCTATCTTGCCTCTTACAAAGAATATATTTTAAGAGTTAAAACTGTCACTGCATCTCGACTAGCCACTCCCTGTGGTACTTCTTATTCTACCTACTCCTCTAGAAATCATGTGCAACCCATGATGAATCTAAACATCTTTTTTTAAAAAAATGCAAACTATGTAGTTAATGGAGTTATTTTGATATTACTAACCTTGATCATCAACAGCGAGAATGAAAGGAATGTCAGTAAGTGTTGTTATCCAATATTTCCCATGATTAATTAGTAATCAATTTTTGTTACAAATAAAGCTGTGATTAATCATAAACTCACGTAGTCTAAAGAGGCAAAATAGTTATTAATAGTCACTTTAATGTTGGTACAGTTTTAGCAAGCCTTCGATAAATAGTTGCAAATGCTTTCTTTCCCACGAGAGAGTAGGAAATTTGAAAGAAACAAAAATCAGACGGGTACAAAGCTATCATGCTGACAAGTGACGATGCAGAGAGTAATGTTTTAAACTCGAAGAAGCAAAACTCCTGGAAAGAAAAAGTCAAAACCATAAGCAGTGTTCCAATGAATTCAAGTATGTCTAAAACCATTTTGCTTTTAGCATTCGACACATTACAGATATTTTCCAAGCATCTCATATATCAACGTTATAACAACATCTAGGAAAGTAAATGTCTAAGCTCTAAAAATACCAAACATTTACCCCCAGCATATACCAGGCATCGTAGGCTACATTCTCAAATTGCAGTTGGAAAGCATGAATGCTTGGAATAATCCAACCTCTCATCAACGAAGCATTACTCTTCACAGAAAATTTGTCAAGCGTTTCAGTGCTACATGATGCACTGAAAAGCCAGAGCAACAAAAGTCCTAATATGGATTAAAAATAAGAATCATATGATAGATAAGTTTTACTCTCCATGGCAACTTTTTCAAATGTGGCAGCAGCACATGATCCAGTGTAGTGCCAGAATTTCAATGTCCCATAGGTGAAAACAAAAAGTACAACCTACAACCAAAAATAATATGCTAATTAAATTTTTCTACAATATTACATCCAATTTAACAATACCAGTTTAACTTGATATTTGCTGTTATTATGAATGAATTAACAAAGGAAATACAGGATGAAATCCCTTAAAGTATGCTATTTCAGATGATAGTGTTAGCAGATACAGATTGAGAAAATATTGCTTCAAAAATAGAAAAGTGGATCCATGGTGTAAAATCAAAAAGCTTAAAAATTAGTAGAAGTGAAACAAAATATATAGAATGCAATTTCAATGAAAGCATAAATAGGGGCAAAATAGCAGTAACAATTCAAGGCCAAAAAGTCCCTCACTACAAACAGGTTCCCTACCTAACATCAATGCTCTAACCAGATGATGAAATTAATAAAGATAAAAAAAAAAGCATTAAGGCAGGATAGGCAAAATGGAGGCACACTAATAGTGTTTTATGTGATATAAAAAATATCAATAAAATTAAAAAGGAAATTTTACAAGATAGTAATCAAGTTTGCTACCTTATATGGTGTTTAATGTTGAGCAGCACAAGAGGCATGAGCAACAAATCAATATAGCAAAAATGTGAATGCTTAGATGGATGTTAAATGTTACAAGAAACGATAAATTACACAATACAGGCATTAAAGAAAGGTTTGGAGTGGCTTCTATTGCAGATAAGCTTAAGAAATCATATCTTTGATGGTTTGGGCATGTGCAAAGGAAATCAGATAATGAACCTATTTAAAAAGTTGCTTCATCATTGTTCCAAGAAAATCACCAAAAGGAAGACAAAAAAGACATGGGAAAAAAAATAGAAGATGATTAAAAGTAATTACAAATAAATAAGGACATAGCTCTTCATAAAGGCAAATGGTGAAATTAAACTCATGTAGCCAACTCCATTTTCTTAGGACAAGGCTAAGATGATGATGAGGATGAGGAGTCTAACTTGATAACTTAAAATGGGTTAACAAATTATGTGTACTGCATGTGCTTAAAGTTAGAAACTTGAGACTGGGAATTTTATATTTGGATGCCTGTAAGTACATTTATACAATAAAACCATCGAGGGAAAACTTAACATATGCTGTACAATTACTATTCTGCCCTGCACACGGTGAAATAGTATAATTAGAGGGTCCTCTGTTTCTTTATCAAGCCATACAGGAGGAAGAATATGTAACTCATTAAGCATCCTCATGATCGTAAGGCATTCTCTCAAAGTTAAGGAAAACTGCATGCATGGGTAAAGCAGAAACCGATGGATGCTAATACTAGAGATACTGGATTCAGATGCATGATTTAGTGCTTCAACAGTCCTTCAATGTGACGTTTAATTCCTCTTGGTCCACTCCTTTATACAGAACAAACATAGCATAAAAGATGGAGGTGTCAATGCCATTTAATGACTGTACCTGAGAACACACCACATGGAAGCTTGGGTAGGAAGGCAGATTTGCATGATTTTATGAAGAACAATAAGAGAGTACTGCTCGGAATAGCTAATGGGGCTCATCAAAGGAAGGGACACACAGCACTGCAATGTTGTTATTCACGTCACTTGAAACAGCAAAAGGGAGCTGCAAGCCCTACTTTGAATTGTAACATTTTATGGATTTGTGTAGCTAACATCTTATAATATTTTGTAGTGAAGCATATCCGCATGTAATGGAGGAGACTAAGCCCAAATTAAACAATAAAGGTCCTAACAGCATTTTTTGTCGGGTGTGGGAGTGCTATCAGATGGTAAGAACTATGCGATCATTCAAGAACCTGATCAAAACAATAGATGAAATTGATAACAAAAATGTTACAAGAGTGTTGGATTCGACCATGATGTTTAAATGGGAATAAAGCCAGCAACAGAATTAATATGTTCCTTTGAGTTAAGAGGATGCACCCATTGGCAGAATAGAAGATCAAGACTAAGAAGCAGCTGAACGGAAGATATTTGAACAGGATGAGGCAGAAACACATAAAAATTAAGTTACAAAATATAACTGGAATCATGAAACAAATTTTCAATACTATTATGAACCCAACGATTTTGTCCTTTTCGATCATACTGGGCCAAAGCTTAGCTGAAATATGCTGGAAAGAAGTGTATTAAAATAATTTTTGATTGAAAAAAACAAAAGAAGGTGACCCATATTCATTGCATTCTGGTTTTCTAAAATCTTGCCAGAAGAGGATGTGCTAGCACATAAAATCAGACATTCAAAAAAGTGCTTCAACTTGTCAAAGTCAGCACAGCAGGGAATCAACAATTTGAGCATAAGCAAGCTTGTTTCTTGAATTGTATTATCCATAGCTTGCATATTTTTTCTTTGCTAGACATTGCAAATCATACTTGATTCATCATCAGCTGCAATTAATTTCTCAAGGGTTAGAGAAAGAATAAATAGCATTATAGTTAATAGCTAGTTGAAATGTATTGAGCAATGGTTAGTTTTAGAAAAAATGGCTAGAAAAAATGGCTAGTTGTAGGAAAAAGGGAGGAAAAAAATTTAAGGATATAACTACAATAAAAACAACTAGTTGTGGGGAAAACGAAAAAGGAAAGAAATAAAGAAAAGCAAAAAAATAAGAGATATAATGGCTAGTTGCAAGACAAAAGTAATACGAATAGAAGGCTAGGAAAATTAGGGTATACATGGGTTGTTAGTTTAGTGGGTATAGGAGGATAGTGGGTTTTAGGAAAAGTAAAACTGCTATGTGAAGAAAACAATGTTAAAACAAAATAAATAAAAAATAATTCAAACAAATTAGTTAAAAAATATATAAGGTTTAAGAGGGAAAAAGAAACCAAAAGTATACTAATATAGCAATTATAATTGAACTCACAACTTCTAACATATAAGGCAATGAGTTTGTAAATAAGCATAGAATATAAGCATAGAATATACTACAAATCACTAAAAAGAAAAAGAAAAAAAATTAGTGAGAAAAAAGTTTAAATTAAGTACAATTTTTAGGCAGATTTCTGTATTGCATAATTTTTGTTAAAATAGACAACCACGTTAAGTAAAATTAGTCTTAATCTTGATTAACATTATTAGAATGAATTCTAGTTTCAAAGGCTTCTCTAATTTTTCTATCTACAAAGTTATCTATTACACAAAGAAATTCACTATTATCTATTAGCCACTTATGATCTCTAGAGTAATAATTTTCTGTGTTCTACAAGATGTGATTTTGAAGATCTATTATATTGTATGTCTCTGAAGTGCTCTTTCAATCTAGTAGAGAAAGTTTTACCAATTTCACCAATATAACATTAATCACATATACAAGAAATTTTATAAATACTACTATTATTTAGAATAATCTTTTATCTTTAAAACTATAAAAAAATTTGATATTTTGTTATAAAGAATGTTATAATGTCATGTTTCTTGAAGTTTTGGTCTTGAGTTTTGTTTTTTTAACAAACTGCAAGTTGACCACAACTCATGGTATGTTCTTCTAATGAAACCACAATTGGACTGCAACTAGAGATGGGGGTCACAATAAGTCTCTGGATATTGTTGACAGTTCTGCAAGTCAGCTGCAACCCATGGTAATGAAATTTGTAGTGACCATGACAAGTCGTTTTGTTGCAATGGTTGCCATGAGTTGACTGCAACCTAGTAAGGAGAAATTGTTATACTGCGACTCACAATGAGATCGCAAGGAGACCACAACCTATGACATAAACAGAAAAAACTTGTCAAATGTAAAATTCTTCCTTAAATCACTTCGAATCAAGTTTGATCAACGTTAGACCTTCTCCAACAACAGAGTAAGGGATTGTTTGGATCTTAAATTATTTCAGCGGTTTATTTTATGCTTGCTGCTTCAAGGTGATAGTGCTTCAAATTGAAAGGTTAATATTACCGCTTCAATGAAAGAAAAAATCTTTAACAAAATTTTGGTGCTTCAAAACATCAGTCTTCATCAATCATCAATTTTTCATCCTCACATATCAAGTTAATCTGAAACAGAAATTGAATTTTTCCTTACATCCACTACGGTCCTATTGGATCTATTGGGCACAACAATTTCAAAACTCCTTTTTACAATTTTTTTAACACTTAAACTCAGCTTTGTGACCTAAAGTTTCCATGCCAAGACTCATACTACAAAGCTAACAACTCATTGTTGGATTTCATCAAGTCTCATCAAGTTACAATGACAGATCAAGGCCTCTTACTTATAGATAATGATAGGGGCCAAATTACATCACTTGGCACCATACTTGTTCAAGCCAAAATTTTAATGAAATGTATTTTGTTTTAATATGTGAAGCCATTTTAAAGTACATCCACCCATAAAATACATTTAATTTATTTTTCCATAATACATGATTTAGAGCTTCCTGTACTTGATAAGGATACCATTGGGACCACTATGTCACCCCTTCAATGGTTGTCTTTTCGAAGGCACAATAAGTCTCTGCAACTAGAAAATCTAGTGTAAAACATTGATGAAAACGTGCATATAACCGAATTGCACAAAATCACCGAAATGTAGAAATAAACCGAAAATTGATCTCCAACCATTAATGCTCTTGTTTGGACTGCATGAACATGTTTCAAAGAGTGTTTTTGGTCTCTATCACAAACACTCATAGTTTGCATACACCATCGTTGTTGAGCATTAGTGTGATAGAAGAATCCAAAACACTCTGATATACATTAACAAGAGCATCAATGGCTAAAGGTCAATTTTCGATTTATTTCCACATTTCGGTGATTTTGAGCAAGTCAGTTATATGCACGTTTTGATCAATGTTTTATACCAAATATTCTTCATTTGGTATCAAAGCCAAGTTAGGTCTCTATCTTGATGCTTAAAACTTGTTTGGATGTGGTTTTTGTTAACAAAATTTTCAACAATGGTTTAAATCCGTAGAAGTTATTTTTCAATGATTATTTGTGAAAAATAATGTTAGAAATCATTAGGAAATTGAATTTCTAACAATTCTGTGATTTGAAATGTCAAAAATGATGCTAGATCTACGTACAAGAAAGCTTTAAAATGACGTCATGTTTACAATAGCTAAACATCATGTCATTTTGAAGCTATGAAACGTGTTGTTCTTTACCAAAACAACACGTCATTTTTTGGAGCCAATTTTTGACATTTTATCAAAAAAAAAATCAAAATTCCAAAATTCATTTTTTGTCATTTTTTGGAGCCAATTTTTGACATTTTATCAAAAAAAAAATCAAAATTCCAAAATTCATTTTTTGTATAATTTTGCATATTTTGTTTTGGAATCAGGCAAAATATTTATTTTTTTTTTTTTGAATTTTGTGAAATTCAGAATTTTGTCATTTCGATTAGATAAAATTTTGAAAATTAATTTATGCTAAAATTTATTTAATTCTTGCAAATTAAGTTGTTTTGCCATTTTTAAAATCGTTTTTGGTGATTAAAATTACCAAAATTTGTATGGATTTTAAAATTTTGGTAATTCATTTAAAAATGCATAAAGTTGCCTATTGATTAATATTTCTAAAATAAAATTATGTTTATTTTAATACCAAATTTTTTAAAAAATGTTAGAATTTGGTAATTTATTTTAGAAGTTACTAATTTATGCATAATTTATTTTTGTATATATTTATAAAATGATATTGATATATGCATTAGGAAAAATAGTTTTTCTGCATAAAAATAAATGATATTCCTTCCCATGTATTGCAATGTATTATTTCTCAAACTTAATTCCTTATTTGGTAACTAAACTTCATGAATAAACCCAATGTTTATTCTAGGTTTTGCCATATGTGAATTTTCTCTATTAACTATATGTGCAAACTAAATATGAGAAAACATCACAACTAAATAAGAGTTTCATTAAGACTATAAAATTGTACGTAGAAAAAAATTACATTATGGAACGAAGTCCCATCTGAACTACATGATCCTTATATGATCAACTATCATCAATTTAGTGCTTTATATGCTCAATGACCACTTTCTTTTCCTTAATATATTCCCTTATGGCTAAGTACTTCATGTCGATGTGTTTACTTTGACTACCACTCTTATTATTTTTAGCTATAATGATAGCAACTAAATTGTCACAAAATATTTTTAATAGCCTAGATACAAAATCTACAATTCTAAAGCCTGACATGAAACTCTTCAACCATACACCATGTGAGGTAGCCTCAAAACAAAAAACAAACTTTGCCTCCATTGTGGAAGTAGCAACCAAAGTTTGATTTCCACTCCTCCAAGATACAACTCCTCCAACCAACATAAAAACATAACCAGATGTTGATTTCCTTGAATCAACACATCCAGCAAAGTCTAAATCAGAGTAACCAATCGCCTCTGAATTGTTAGTTCGTCTATACATAAGCATGTAATCTTTTGTACCTTGAACGTACTTCATCACCTTCTTTGTAGCCCTCCAATGGTCAATGCTTGGATTACTCTAATATCTACCCAACATTCCCACAAAAAATGCAATGTCAAGTATTGTGCATACCTGAGCATAGATTAGGCTTCCAACAGCTGAAGCATATAGAATGTTGCTCATCTACCTTTTCTCTAAATCATTCCTGGGGCACTAGTTCAAATTGAACTTGTCACCCTTCACAATGGGTGCTATACTCAATGAACGATCTTTCATCTATAACCTCTCTAAAGCTTTATTGATATAGGTTTCTTGCGATAGTCCCAGAATACATCTAGATCTGTACCTATGGATCTTAATGCCAAAGACATAAGATGTCTCACCCATATCCTTCATGTTGAAGTTCTTAGAGAAAAACTGTTTCACCTCGTATAGAAATCCATTATCATTGGTCGCAAGAAGGATATAATCCACATATAGGACAAGGAAACAGATTTTGCTCCCACTAACCTTCTAGTATATACATTGATCCATGATGTTCTCTTCAAAACCAAATGAAGTGAGGACATCATGGAATTTTAAATACCATTGACAAGAGGCCTATTTCAATCCATATATGGATTTCTTGAGCTTGCATACCAATTGCTCACCACCACTAGAGGAAAATCCTTTAGGTTGTTTCATATAAACCTCTTCCTCTAGATCACCATTGAGGAATGTCGTTTTCACATCCATCTAATGTAATTCAAAATCAAAATGGGCAACCAATGCCATAATCACACAAATAGAGTCCTTCTTAGATACAGGAGAAAAGGTCTCCATGTAATCTATTGCCTCTCTTTGAATGAACCCTTTAGCAACAAGTCTTGCCTTATATCTTCCAATGTTTCCTGATGAGTCTTTCTTTGTCTTGAAGACCCATTTGCATCTAATGGCTTTTACACCATCAAGCAACTTGACAAGATCCTAGACTCCATTAGATGACATAGAGTTCATCTCATCTTTCATAGCATCATACCACAAGTTAGATTCCTTACAACTCATGGCTTGTGAAAACATTTCAGAATCATTTTCAGCTCCTATGTTGTAGTCAGACTCCTGTAGACACACTATATACTCATTAAGAATTGCTAATCACCTTATTCTAGTAGATCTCCTTAATGTCGGTTCATCATTCTCCTAAGGAGCATGTTGTTCAGATGGATCTACAGCTTCTTGATCAATAGTCTATGGAACTTCAATGACTGGTTGTTGTTCATCACACGTTTGTGCTCTAGGCATGTTGTGTACAACAATTAGTCTATCACTTGAAGTAGAGGGTCGAGCATCAACATGATCTTTCTTAGGAATAGTGGTCCAGGATCGATTACTCCCACTAATCAAGTCATGCTCAAGAAATTTAGCACTCCTTGATTCCAAAACAACCGAGTAGTATGTGATGGACAATAAAATCTGTATCCCTTAGATCGTTCAGCATATCCAACAAAATACCCACTTATGGTCCTTAGGTCTATAGCTTCTATTCTTGTGCATTATATACTTCCTTCAAACAAGCATCCCCAAATGCGTATATGTCACAAACTTGGTTTCCAACCTTTCCATAATTCAAATAGTGTCTTTGAGACAACCTTGGTTGGAACTCAGTTTAATCTATACACAACCGCCTTCAGAGCTTCAGTCCATAAGGACTTAGGAAGCCTAAAGCTGCTAAGCATACTTCACACCATGTCCAACAATGTTCGATTTCTTCTCTCTGCCACACCATTCTGGTCTAGACAACCAAGCATAGTATACTAGGCAACAATCTCATGCTCTTGAAGAAACTTAGCAAATGGACCATGCGCTTATCCATCATCAGTGTATCTACCATGGTATTCACCACCTCTATCAAACCTCACTATCTTTATTTGCTTATCGCATTGTTTCTCTACTTCAGCCTTAAACACCTTAAAGGCATATAAAGCTTCGTTCTTGTTATGAAGCAAGTAGAAACACATAGATCATGAGTAATCATCAATAAAAGTAATGAAATACTTTTGACTATATGCGTCCATATCTGGACTACAAATATCTATATGCATGATCTCTAATATGTTTGAACTCCTCTTGGCACCTTTCTTTAACCTATTGGTCTACTTTCCCTTTATGCAGTCCACACAAGTATCAAAGTCNAGTCTACTTTCCCTTTATGCAGTCCACACAAGTGTCAAAGTCAATAAAATCTAGAGTACTGAGTACTCCATCATTTACTAATCTCTTTATTCTCTCAATAGAGATATGTCCGAATCTACGATGCCACAACAAAGAATTCTTCATTCATAACACATCTCTTAATGCCAACACTATCATGAACATGCATAGAAGTATAAGAAGTTTCATTTTGTAAACTATTTTTGAAAAGACCATCTGTCAATGCACCATTTCCAATAAGTTCAGATCTATAATATAAACTGAATATAGGGTCTAAAAAATTAAAGAAAAATCCCAATGATACAAACCTTGAAACAAAAATTAAATTTCTCGAAAAACTTGGAATATAAAATGTCTTTTCCAACTCTAAAACAAAACCACTACTTAAAACTAATTTGCATGTTCCAACTGCCTCCACATGTGAGCACATCTTGTTGCTTGAATAGATGCACAACTCACTTCCCACTGGCTTCCTTAGGTTTTGCACCCCTTGCAAGGAATTAGTAACATGGATTGTAAAACCAGAGTCAATCCACCATGTGTTATGGCCAACATCAACCATATTAGATTCAAAACAAACAAGTGAGAATTAAGTACCTTTCTTCTCAAGCCATTTCTGATATTTAGGACAATCCTTCTTTACATGTCCTTTCTTCTTGCAGAAAAAGCATATAGATTCCTTCTTAATATCAACTTGTGTAGGCAGTTTTCCCTTCCCCTTATTCTTTCCTTGTGTAGCCAAATGCACACTCTCTCCCGCTTCCATAGCAAATCTACCTTCTTCTTGTACACACATGGTCATTAGTTCATTGATTGACCATTTTTCCCTATGTGTGTTATAAGAAATCTTAAACGATCTATTCTACTGTGGAAGCGTGTTCAAGATGTAGAAAGTAAGGAAAGACTCTAACATCCCAACCTCAAGTGTTTTCAACTGAGCCACTATATCCTCATTTGCATGATGTGCTCACACACACCACAAATTCTAATGAGCTTCATGGATGAAAATTTCATTGTTAAGGTGCTAACCATAGCTTTGTCTAATGACTCAAATTGTTCATCAATTATCTTCACCAAAGCTCACACATTGTCATATTGTTCCAATGAACCATGCATACTAGCTGAGATCTTGGACATTATGAACATGACACAAAGGCAATTAGATCACTCCCATTTTTCATAACAACCAACATCATCCGGTTGGTTGGCTTCCATAATGGCAGGTGGTTCATCCTTATGAATAGCATAGCCAATGTCCATCTAGCCTAAATGAAGAAGAATTCTCTCCTTCCACACCTTATGATTATCACCCTTTAATTCAGGAATGTTGCATTTAAAATCGAAGTAGTTCACATATTGTATTACTGCATAAATTAAAACATGCTTATGTCACCAAATTTGAGATTAAAAAACTATATGACATGTTTACCAATGTAAATTATGCATAAAATATGAATCAAATGACTTAAAAATTGCCTGTGGGCTAAATTTTTAATTCAAACAAATTCACATATCCTTATGATGACACTATTAAATTATATCCCTTTTCTTAATCCCTATGGGTAAATTAAGAAAAATAATTTAATACATCCTAATTAATCATATTAAATATAATAAAAATTCCTGTGGGATAAAATCTATCATATTACATATCATTAATCACACTTTAGTGTTTATTTACCATATGTGATCCAAAAACTTTTAATATATAATTTTGCATAATTAAAGATGTTGTGGCTATTTTCTAATTATACAAAATTATATAGATCACTAGTCATTTATTTTTATGCAGAAAAACTATTTTTCCTAATATATATATCAATGTCATTTTATAGATATATACAAAAATAAATTATGCATAAAATTAATAACTTCTAAAATAAATTACCAAATTCTAACATTCCTTAAGAAATATGGTATTAAAATAAACCTAATTTTATTTTAGAAATATTAATCAATAGGCAACTTTATGCATTTCTAAATGAATTACCAAAATTTTAAAATCCATAAAAATTTTGGTAATTTTAATCACCAAAAAATATTTTAGAAATGCCAAAACAACTTAATTTGCAAGAATGAAATAAATTCTAGCATGAATTAATTTTCAAAATTTTATCTAATCTAAATGAAAAAATTATGAATTTCACAAAATTCCAAAAAAAAAAATTATTTTGCATGATTCCAAAACAAAATATGCAAAATTATACAAAAAAATGAATTTTTGGAATTTTGATAATTTTTTTTGATAAAATGCCAAAAATTGGCTCCAGAAAACAATGTCATTTTGGCAAAGAACTGCATGTTTCATAGCTTCAAAATGACATGTTGTATAGCCAATGTAAAAACGGTGTCATTTTAAAGCTTCCTTAAACGTAGATCTAGTACCATTTTTGACATTTCAAATCACAAAATTGTTAAAAATTCAATTTCCTAATGATTTCTAACATTATTTTTCACAAATAATCATTGAAAAATAAATTCTATGGGTTTAAACCATCGTTGAAAACTTTGTTAACAAAAACCTCATTCAAACAAGTTCTAAGCATCAAGACAGAGACCTAACTTGGCTCCGATACCAAATGAAGAAATTTTGGTGTAAAACATTGATCAAAACATGCATATAACCGAATTGCACAAAATCACCGAAATGTGAAAATAAACCAAAAACTAACCTTCAACCATTGATGCTCTCGTTTGGATTGCATTAACGTGTTTCGGAAAGTGCTTTGGATTTTTCTATCACACTAACGCTCAACAACAATGGTGTATGCAAACTCTTGAGTGTTTATGATATGGACCAAAAACTGTAACACCACCGTGAGTTTGATATATTCTAATACCATTTGTTCTCTCATCAAGAACATTTTAAGGCCAAAAAATTCTGTTACCAAGGATTAACTTTTAGTTTAAATTAGAAATATGAGACCATTCTTGTGAAAACCATTACAACAAATTTAGTTGGTTTCAAATTTGAAACCATTTGTTTTCCATGACACATAAACGGTTACACTTCTAACTTAGCTTCATCTGCTCACAAACTACTTCATAAGTCTTTCTTTCCTTATTCCATCATGACCTTCTATATGGCCTTCTCTTCTTCTTTAAGAAACTAGACTAGGCTATGTATGCCACAACTTGGATCTTCAGTTCTTCTTTAAAAAGCTAGATCATGTGTTACAAGGATCACACATGTCTCCTACAACACTTACTCATCAATTCTTCAAATGGAATTGATTAACTACTAATGCTCCTATTCACACTCTCAGCTTATGGCAATTCTTCCTTTGTCCATTTAAAAATCACTACTGTTTGCATCTTCTAGTTCACAAACATTACTTGCAACTGTTATTACAATATTGCTTCGTCATTTCACTTGTTTTTATACTTACATTTACTTCTTCCTTCTTGTTTTATTCATGGTTCTTTATTTTGTTCTTGAATATCTTGCAAAACTTTATTTTGCCTTTGACTTGGAGTTTTGGTACTTCTTGTTTTTTTGAATTTGATGATCATATTGGCTTCATTTGGATTTTGTTCTCCTTCTTCAAGCACATCTTCAACTTTCTTACCTTCCTCAACTTGAACTTGAGTTTGGGCTATTTTGGCTACTTGAGCAGGTTCAGATTTTGGAGTGGACGTAGCATCAAGATGATAGATTTGATTATTGATTTTTCTGGATTTTAAAATAATTTTTCTACCACTTCATATTTGGAAAAAATCTTTGTAAAAAATAACTTCATTGTCTTTTTCTATTATTTTACCAACTGATAGTAATGGAGATGCTAACTTTGGAATGTAACACACATTATGCACATTGGTTTCATGGCTATCATGTTAAGTGAGTGAGACCTTACCAAATCCTTCCATCTTTAATGAGACGCCATGTCCAACTTTGATTGCCCCAAAGCCATTGCAAGCTTTAAATAAAAAAAAAATGTTCTCTATATGGTGTCATGTGACTTAGAAACCATGATCAATGATCCATGTACTCATAGAAAGTCTATTTTCTAAAGTGAATGCAACAAAATTTGTAGACCCTTCTTTACCTTTTATAGTCTTATCTTTTTCTTGTGTTTGAGAGACGCTACTTTTGAAAATTTAGTTTGATGGAAAACCATATTTGAACTAGCTTGTTTTTCAACCTATCCTTTCATATTGCAAAATGTACATTGGGAGAATATTTCAAATTTTTAATTTACCTTCATTTGCATTATCATTTTTTGGAGGATTCTTGAGCTTTTATTTCATTTTTCTTGGATGCTCTTCTCTGATTTCTGGCCATTTATACATGACCATTTGTGTTGGCATCCTTTAGGTTTTTAAGTGTTCTTATTTGGGAACCAAATCAACTATAAAATAATTGAAATCTTTGCCTCACACAAAATTCATCACCATATTATGATATTTATGATCATTATAAAGGACGGAAACTACCTTTTGTACCTTTTTGTCTTAGAGTGAGACCACATCCTTACCCATCTCTACATGCCTGAAACATTCATACCTCCTTGTAAAAAGGTCTTCAATATATTATCTTCAATTCATCAAAGTAAATTCTGTATTGGAGTTCTTGGATTTGTTGATTTCCATAGCTGCCTTTGTAATCTTGATGGAGTCTATTCCAAACTCCTTTTGCTATTTTGCAAGAGTATCCACATGCAACAATGGTTTCAAAATCATTGAAGATGATCATTTTTGTAATTGTAGTTTTCTTTTTGTTATTTTCATATTCCGTCAATTGGGTTCTGGTAATATCTTTAAGATCATGAAGCTCTTGAAAACTTGATACTGTGGAAGATGATGTGTAGACATTCCACATTTTTAGGAGTTTGATCTCATCCTTCCATCTTTTCTGAATAAGATGAGATCCTAGTTGTCCATGCTTATCCATATTCATGTTTATCTATACCCATGATTGTCTCATCCTTGAATGTTGTTGGAAGAATCCAACTTTATATATTTGTAGCAGCACATTTTCAAAAGATACAGATTGAAGATTAGCATATTAAAAAAGTGTTTTTTTTGGTTCTTTACTTTCTGCTCAGCATAGGTAGAAGATCCAGGGCCCTTTAGATTAGATTTTTCAGATACTACCACATTCCATAAATCATTAAATTCCAACAAGTCTTTCATCATGCTATTCCATAGCATAAAATCTTGAATACCATTAAAAATTATGTGGCACTTTGGAACTTGTTATTTATTTTAAAAATTATAAAAGAAACTTGCAATCTAACCTTCTCTACGATACCAAATTGTCAAGGTGAGTGCAGTGAGTGATCGACAATTTAAGGGGAAGCTTGTTTCTTGAAGTTTCAATCTTGAGTTTTGTTTTCTAACTGTGAATTGACTGCAACATATAATATGTTTTTCTGATGAAATCATGACTAGCAATGGAGGTTAAGGTGTGTCCCTTGATTCTATGGACAATCCTATGAATCAATTGCGACCTGCATGATGAAATTTGTAGTGACCATGACTCACAATTGGGTCACGGTGGTTGCTAGGCATTAGTCATGGCTCATGGTTGCTAGGCATTGGTCATGGCTCATGGTGAGGATAAATTGTTGATACCATAATTCGCAATGAGCTTGTGGTTGGCCACAAGAAGATGACGACTTGCAGAATAAACAACAGAAACTTCCCAAATGTAGAATTCTTCCTCAAAACACTTCAAGTTTGATCAACTTTGGACCTTCACCAAACACAATGTAAAGTATTATTTGGACCTCAAATTATTTCAGAGGTTTATTTTGTAATTTTTGTTTCAAAGTGATGGTCCTTCAATTTGGTTTTGTGTTCTTCAAGGTGTATGTTTAATGTTAAGGCTTTAATTTTTTATGCTTCAAAAATATCAATCTTCATCCATCATCATTTCTTAGTTCCTCAAGATCCTTTACAGTGAGATTCACTTTCTGTAATGAATAATAACATTAATATTATAGAAATGTAAACTCATAACTCTCTTCAAAATGAGAACTCCTCTTCGTAAGCTTGGCAGATGCAAGTATAGTAAGTCTTACTGATTTCGTTGCTTACAAATCCCCTTATGATAAATAGAGTTACATTGTACTAATTCCATAACTTAGTACTTGATCTTGGTTTTGGTAATTGGTAATCATCATCTTTGGGCTTGTTGTATTTCCAAGTCTGATTATGCTAAGTTCGTAAGAACTTCTTGTGCTTTGGTAGTCTTGCTCTTCCTCTAGTAGTGCATCTTCTTCTAAATCATATCTGCTCCTTCATCGTAAGCTAATAATACACTTACGACTATTGTTATTACCAACACTTATATTTTGGCTTGTCACAGCTACACTTCCGTACTTCACTAAATTCTTCATGAAGTCAACTTCACGTTGTTCATTGTCCTTTGTTAAGTCTTCTTCCAAGTTAATTTCTTTCTTCACTTTGCTAAGTCACTCTATCCTAGCTTCACTAGACTTTATGAAATACTTCTTCGTAACTCTTTTCTTTTTCTTAACCATCATAACCTTCCAAATGGCCTTCATTTTTTATTTAAGAAACTAGACCAAGCTCCATATGGCATAGGTTGGATCTTATCTTCCTCTTTAGGAAACAAGATCCTATGCGACGTGGATTACTTGTCTTCTACAACACTTGTTTCTTAGCATCAAGTTACTTCTTGAACCTTTTGATTGTGGTGCTCAAGATCTTATTACGCACTTTTGTGTTTTGTAACATCTTCTTACATTTCTTCATGCTCCTTTTTACCTTTGCAATGTAGGGCATTTCAACTTTGTAATTTTATGAATCATTGTAGTGTGTAAACTCTTCTATACTACAAACATTGCTATAGCTATTGTTCTAATGCCACTTCTTTATCTCAATGGTTCATATGTACTCTTTCTTGATTCTTCATCATTCATCTTATTCATATCTTCTTCATTGTTGTTTCCATGTATTATGAAGTGAGTACTTACATTCTTTTATACTTCCGTAAGAAGTTGTGACTCATAAGAGAATTATCTTAACATCTCATAATTGTTGTTGGATTAAATTAAGAAACTAATGAATATACCTTAACTTAGGAGTATACGCTAACAATCATCATCATTTATCAAGTTCATCAAGTTACAATGAGAGATCAAGGCTTCTTATTTATAAATTTTGATAGAAGCAAAATTACATCACTTGGGGTCATACTTGTTTGGGCCAAAACTTTAATAAAATATATTTTTCTTTAGTATTTGGGGCCATTTTAAAATACATCCACCTATCGAATACTAATTTCCTTGAAATTGTTCCCTTTAGTAAAAGATGCATCAATTAAAATATCATGGTACCTTGTATCAATTTGCAGTTAGAATAAATGGATGTTGAAATAGGCTTCTCACGTTGAGATTTAAAAGACGAGATAAATGGAACAGCCAGATAGGTTAGGAAAATTATAACAAGTAGTCCCAGTATGAAGGCTAAAGCTTCTATTTCATAAAAGCGCGGTGCAAAAAGTTGATCATTGCACAAATCATTTTCAATTTGAAATGTGTGAACTGAATCTATCAGCTTATCCCAAAGGTTGCATCCAAGAAAAAAATTTTGTTATGCTCTATGTTCATAGTATTTTAATTACTAGAAATGAAATTAGAGGGATCAATAAGCTGAAAAAATGACTTAGAAATAAGCCCAAGAGAAAATATTCAGGCTTAGCAAGATAGAGTTTTGGCCTACTCTGTAAATAATATCAA
Organism: Gnetum montanum; assembly: GCA_015680685.1. Classification (NCBI taxonomy): domain Eukaryota; kingdom Viridiplantae; phylum Streptophyta; class Gnetopsida; order Gnetales; family Gnetaceae; genus Gnetum; species Gnetum montanum. The sequence continues at coordinate 26,495 of MNCI01008575.1, forward strand.
TTAAATATTTTGTGTTTTTTTTTATTGTTGACCATTTCTGTTAATTTAAAATCGTTGCATTTGTGCTACTCAGTAAGAAATATAACTCAGTTTTCTGGATTAAAATGTTGGAAACGACCTGGTAGCAATGTATGCCTCTTCGTGTTTGGGAACACAAAAATGCAGAAATGTAAAACAGTGTGGTGTTTCAAAAAACCAGGTCAAGAATGTGGATTAGAAAAAAAATGAGAATATATTAGATATTTGAAATATCTATATATTAATAAACTAATTACAACTAATAAAAATTAAATGTTTATTATAGTAATAATTTATTTTATTATTTTAAATATATGATAATATCATAACCATGCTTATGAATCGTGATATAAACAATTCTAGATTGCGATCTGAATAGGTTCTAGATTGCAATATAGTTGGTTATCGTGATTCAGACAATTCTCGAGTCCCAAAATTGGCAGTTTAAAAAGCAATATCAAACTTTTAAAAAATAAAACCTTTAAAGACACCTATAAAAGGTTGACATTGTTTAAAACATTAAACACCATCTAAAAAGCAAAATTCAGAACTCTGGACTCTCAATACAACTATAAAAGTGGAAAGAAAGTGAAAGGAATGAACATGTAAGCCAACTGCATGCTAGACGATGACGCTAGGATGGCTGGAATTATGGATTGGATATCTAATCTTGTAACAGCCAAACATCAGCTTGAACCTAAGGTGCATAGTCTTGTAGATCCTAGTCATTACATTACAAGTATTAGGAAGCTATTGTTGTTATAGATAAAATTATTGCAGAGAAGGCAAAGGAAGCTAGGCAAAAACAAAGAGCTAAGCTTACAAACAGGGGAGGAAAATTGAATAAGGAAAAGAAAAGGAGAAATTTGGGTATTTGTTAATATTTTAAACTTTAGAACATTAGTACTGATAATTTGATATATTAAATGCTATAGCTTGTATTTGAAACTTTTTGTAATATATACAAGAATATAAACAATAATTTTTTATTGATGTGCATGCTCGATGCAATGTTGTTATATTAATATATTTAGAAATTTCTATTTTGAAGTTGAATATATTATTTTTTATAGATTTCAATTTTGTCTTCTTAATTGCATACATTTTTGAAAATGATCAAAAATGCAATTTTTTTTTGTTTTTTAATATTGTGATCTGCAATCCAGAAGCTTAAGAATGAAAAAACAATCTGTAATACAACCTTCATAGGTATGATCATACAATAACATAAAGTTAGAAAGAAAGTAACGATCTGCAATAGAAGAATCTTCAAGAGGCTCTAGAGCAGGGGATGATCATGGCAGCTCTGGGCAAGGCCATGGGCAGAAGAATGGAGTGACAATTTATAGCAGCAACAAGCAGGCTTCAGTGGCCCTACTAATGGGGACAAGAGGAGGGTTGCGGGCCAAAACCTTGACTCTAATTGCAGCACAGGAATGAGCTTCAAGATAGGTGCCTCACAAACTGTAAATACCCTAACTATAATGGTCCTACAAAATAGCATCTAGGACATTGGAGAAGAGGAGCCTTGCATCAGCATGCATCTTGGAAGAAGACGTAGTGGACACAAGTGGAACTGATTTCCAAACCCTTAAATCTGCAGGTGAAATCAACATAATTATTCCAAAGTAAATCATTAAAGGACAAGCACAATGTTGCCAATACTCTCTTGTTGACCTATTTTCCAATATTGTTCTTGTCTGGAAGCGGATCACACAATGGACACTTGTTAGTGACCCAAGTATGCCTGTAAGTACATCGCTCTTAAAGGCAACAGTACATTGTTCTCTTTTAATTTGGATCAGGTTATGAAAGATGCACTTTCCCTTGGTTCTTGGCCATTTGAGGACCTGTTCCTCTTCCTAGAGAAATACACAACGGGTCTGAAAAATGGTAAGCAAACTCACTAAATGACGGTATGTTTGGTCCTTCCCTGTTTGGATCTGTCTCATGAGCTTTCCGATAGAGTTATGCAACAAATACATTTCACGGCGATCAGAAAACTATTCAATGAATTGATTGCTATGGACAAACCTATGGCATCCAAATCCTGCCTCATCGACACATGCACCTGCATCTACTTGCCACTTGATGCGAACTAGAGCATGGAGATCTAGTTCACATAAACCCAAGGCAAGCTAAAGCAAGACATTGTTTTTAAAAACTCCCCGACCTGCTGTCCTAAATGCCTAAAGAAATGCCCCATCGGCCACCAATATCATCAACACTATGCATGGTAATGGCAGGGGAAGGTACATGGTTCCAATTTTGAAACAAGAATAACTGATCAAATTATCAATGAGGCTCCTTGGACAGGACATAAAAGGGTATTCTTGTTGTATCACGTTATCTTTCTAGTTTAATTTCTATAATATTCTCTCTGTTAAAGTGGTGATCATTGCTAGTTCACCAGCTTATGCATGGCTTGCTATTTTTTCATGCTCTGAATTGAATCTGTCTAAAAAGCTTATATCAAAAATCACAGGCAAATAACTCGCTCTAAAGTACTGCATTTTACAAGGAATAAAATTTAAAAGGAAATTGAAATATTTTATTTTTTCTACATCACAAGCACTAACCTGAGAAGAAGGAACATGGATCCATTACAAAATCCCAGTGTTCATCAGGGAGCTCCAATGTGTGCTAAAAAATCCCTGTAGACCTGCAAAGAGCTGAGAATATAAGCCTGGAACAAAAGTAACCAATTCAGCATATCACATTTTCCCCAAAAACTGCCTCAAAAGTTACAATTAAAAGATTTCCTATACTATAGCCTCAAACCCATTATCACAAAAATCTTAAAGACACTCACTGTATGTAGCTCAGACATGAAGAAACTTGTGCTTTCAAAGATGTAATCGGTTTTATGTTATTTTCAAAAGTTATGAACAACGATACTTTCTTCCGGAGAATAACTATACAACTGGATAAGCCTACAGCAACCACTTGAGAAAAGTTTTAGTCTGTTCTCTGGGATTAATTATGATGATTGGTTATCTAGAAACCTCAAGGACAAGTGAAAAATGCCCTTGAAATTTTCATTGCACTGAATGTCCACTGAATTGTCATAAATAACAATAATTTTATCTAAATTTGCTGTTGCCATGAGATCCTGAAGATACAAATATGAGTTGCAAATGCTCCAATGCTTTAGAGGGATTGCAAATTTATAATAAAGGTGACTGTTTTCATGCTTCTCATAATGATAATAGTGCACCTAAGATAGTAGAAGTGTCTGAAAAAATTGTCACCACTAATATGTACATGGGGTCTTATCAATTGTTTGAATCTAATAATTTTGAAGTCAAAAATATCTAATGTGGACACCTACCCAGTTACCCCAGGCTTGTAATAGTCGCATATGAAATTGGGATGCTCAAGTACGATTTAGGGATTGTGAATGCTTTGATTTCCATATTTTTATACAGACTGTGAGTGAGCTGCTACTCATAGCAGTGGAGCATGTGAGGGATGCCAAAAGTGTGGTGGCAGTAGACTGTAAGCACAATGCTGCGCCCACAGTGAAGGGCATCATTTTAGGCAGAAATAAAGGATCATCACCTGGAGTCACAGTGCTCATCACGCTAAGAGGGTCATGGGAGGGTTGGTAGATGAGCGAAACCTAATCTATTTGAGTGGTTGTGCCCACGCTCAAACCCAGGCCTTCAACTTGAGAAACAAGCACATTACCATCACTTCAAATGATGGTCCGCCATTCTAGCCTGAATAGTTGTGGAAGGATTGGGAAGACCTTGAAAGACGACAGTCTCAACCTAAAAGTACTTTGAGTGAGACTTGAACCCTTCTTGTTGGAGCATTGTGCCTACATAACTACTAATCAGATTCATCGCTGTTGATGTAATGGATTGAGAATGGAATGATAGAGAAGCTTTAGAGTCCAAAGCACCAATTTTGCCACTTCAGCTTACAAGCCCCCAGACCATGCCTTAAATTTCAACCTGGCTGGTACTTCAAAATATTAATCAATCTAACAAGCATTTTGTTTTCCCAATTTTCAAAGAAAATTCAACCTTTTTAAATCTAACAAGTACTCTTCAAGTTGGAAAGAATACCCGTCACCGAATTCACCGTTTATGGTGACCAAATGCAAATCAAAATGTGAAGCGACAATACAGTCACATAAATACCTAGAGAAAGTGAACTGCGCGAACGAGAGCTAACAGCGAGATGAGAGATAAGCTTGGCGTCTGCAACAACATTGTGAAGAGGAATCATGGTCATGGCCCATCGCCTGGTGACATTCGAGGGCTGATTAGCAAAGATACGTCTGGATGAATTTTGGAATGGTCTCGATGCTGATGAAGATCTGGCATCTGATCCTCTAAAAGGAATTCCCGAACGCTGAAATGCCGATCTTGCAGAGGAAGCAAACGACCTCGACGCATTTCTGGCTGCCATTACTGGTACTGTGCATCGAGTTCCGCGGTTTACAGAGGTTTAGGGTTTTGTACGTGAACTACGGACCTTAAGCTTTCGTTTCCCGTGTCAACTAAAAGATAAACAAACGTTCGAAATTCCAGTGAGATGGGAAGATGGAAATTCCAACATAGAAGTGATAGAACAGAAGATATACCCAAACAGTTATGAAAATCTTACCATAACGAAAAAAATTATAATAGAAATAACGTAGACGAGGGTTTAGAAAAAAAAAACGGAGATTTTATGTTAAGGGGACTTCAGATTTTGATGGTAAATTTAAATAATATTTTGAAGCTCTATATTTTGTCAAGTTATTTTATAAGTTGAGCTTGATATTGTTAGTCTTTTTCGATATGGAATCCTCAAAAAATATATATATTAAAAATAAAAATAAAGAGTACAAAAGTTGAGGAGTACTACAATGAGAAACTCCAAATCAACAAAAAGGAAAGGCCTAATGGTTTTGGGGATGTTTTTTTAGGTTTTTGTCCTTACAACTAATCCTCAAAAGCCTTCTTTGAGGTAAGAAATCAAACATTCCATAAAAGATTCACATTGGGTGGAGGGGTAGGAGATCAGACATTCCATTAAGCATAAGGCATCTATTTTCACATCATTTGGTTTTTAATGTTCTCAAGTAAACCAAATAAGGTGCATATGCATAATCTTTCATTCGTAATACCACCATACTTGGTCCAAGCAATCTATGACAAAATATTTTGCAATACAAGATTTAGTATTGAACTTGGAATTAGTTAATTCAATGCACAAGGAATAAAATTTACAAAAACACAAAAATATGTATGGAAATAACAATCCATAAAAATTCAAAATATTTTGCAAAGATTTAGTACCAAACTTAGAATTAGTTATCCTTAGAACTTGGTAAAATGGCAACTTGGATAATTTTTAATACAATAGGTGAACTAAACCCTTTACTTTATTTTTGCAAGAATCTCTTAGCCAAATTATAGGCATATATATTAAATATATAACTAGCTAGTGTTGAAATCAATCTTCTTAACCATAAAAAGGAATTAGTATCACAAGTAGGCAAAAAGACTTATATTCAACCAATCACATGTTTTAATCTTCCTAATTCTTACAACTTTTGTCATCATAAAGGACATTTTTTTAATACTTGTCTTGAAGCTTGAAAAAATATGATGAGGAAAAGAAAAAATATGTTGAAGTCAATGATAGGGGAAAATAATTTGAAGTTGTAGATGCAAAAACTAAAGCTACTATCAATAATAAAAATAATCAGGACTTATTATATAACATACAAACTTTTTTGAGGAATTATTGAGGCAAACTTTTTTTAGTGAGAAATGATTGGAAGATGGAAAATACTAATGTTTCTTATACTATGAAGACTAAAAAATTTTGAAAATTTTTTATTTTGTTTTACTTAATGATTTACATGAATCCTTGTCAAAAGATATTACTTCACAATGCATATTTCTACATATTATTGGATTTATTCACATGGATAAGGATTTTACACAAGTATTAGGCTATTCTTGAATGCTATTAAATAAATGTTTTGCATATCCACTATTTTTTCAAATTTTTTTTTGCTTGTAGAATTCGCCAATTCTAAAATGGCTATGAAATCATTAGATGTTAAAGTTTTTATAAAATAGCATACTTTTATTACTCAATAATGAAAAGTAGATTTTGACCCCTATTCTTTCGATTACTCTTCCTTGTTAGATTGAATTAGGTTGAATTAGAAAATCTTCCTCTTATTTTTCCTTGTTAGATTGAATTAGAAAATCTTCCTCTTATTTTTCAAAGTGTTGAAAGTGAAATTGTTGGCAGCCTTAGCACTATCCTATGATAAGGTCAAAAGCATTACCAGGTGATGTGTTGTGCATACATTAGTTTGCATAGATTGATTTATGACAAATGAAGACAAAATTAAAACTCAAGGCTCAGTGTTTTTCTCAAAAAATCACATACTATAATTTGCAAGGATGTTATTGGAATCTATTATATTCTTAGTATAAAAGTTATTCGAATAACAAAAGCAATTTTCAAAAAAGACAAATAATTGTAGTTTTTTAGCAAACACAAATGAAATCTTCTTCAATAAGTTCTCAACCTTTTACTAATCATTTTAATTCTAAAGGTGCTAATAAACTCAATATCTAAAGAGAATTCCTCTTTGGAAAACAAATTTTAGTAGGGAAAAGATATCTCCTTCTCTCTCTATTTCAACTACTATTCCGAATGTTTTTTTATTGAACAATGTTTTTTCAACTATTAGTAACATGAATTATGAAACAAATGTTGAGCTTGAAAAATCAAGGATGAGGGCCTCCTCCCCCACATCTCAATGTTAGTTTTATCATGTAATGTTTGGGGCCTTTCTAATAGGTCTTGAGTAAAGATTATCAAGGAGTATCTTTCAAAATGGCATTTATCTCCTAAATTTTCTTTTATGGCAAGAAATTAAGATTTTAATGCAAGATATTAGTTTTATTGGTAAATGCATTTTAAAAAACTACATTATTTTTTATGCTACTCAAAAAGTAAGGTGATGAAATGTCAAATATGGTGACTGTGTCGATGCATGCCCATTGACACATTCCAAGATACACTAGTATATGTGCATCAACATTGATCCACCCATTTCTTATATAAGTGCACATACCTACTGCATTTATGGCACTATTTGGTCGATACCTTAGCTAAACTTTTGCAGTTTCTTCTTGTAAAACATAGTTAACTTTTCTCTCTAAGTGCTTACAGCATGAATCAAAACGATTGTACAAGATTTTATTCTAGTGTGATATGTACCTAGACATAGTTGCATAAACAACAATCAAGTTGAGATTTCTTCCATTCATTGTAGCACTTGAATTAGTTTAACTTTATTTTCTAGCATTTTACTTTGAATGCAATTTATTTTCTTATCTTCAAGCACTTAATATTCTAATGTGTAATTAACATGAGTATGACCATTTCGAGCATAATATATTAATGTTTGGTAATTCTAGTTGTGGATATGTTGGTACACCCAATAGTAAATACTTGATAACCTAGCAGCATTTGTATACGTTCAAGATGTGTACAAAAATTGGAAATGGATGCTCTACATTTATGATAGTTTAGTTAATCAATTAATTAATTTAAATAGTCAAATCTTTATTTATTTAATCATTTTGCAAACAAAGGAAATAATAAAAAGTTATTAAAATAAATATCTGATGAGTCGCGTTTTGGGTGACTGCGATATCGCATCCACGATATCCCGACCTGCCTCCTCATCTATAAATAAAAGGTAGACAGAAGAGTTAGGAATCATAGATCATTAGAAAGTTAGTTAGTTTTAGTTTAAGTGTTTTAATTTCTTTCTCTCCCTTTTCCTCTCCGTGTATGCCCACAGTGTGGTGAATGTAATTGTACTGCATCCTTATTCAAGTGTGATGTACTTGGACACGCACATGACCAACAATAAAGATCGAGATTACTTCATCATTGCAGCATTCACTTAGCTTAATTATTTAATTAATTATTATTTACTGCTTTCTTAGTTAATCTCTCTCACCCTTAAACTCATGTAAAATGCGGAATGAGTATGACTTGATTACTAGCATTTAAGTGTGACTACTTGGTAACCCAGTAGCGTACCTAGGATCTACGCTTGGTAATCCCAGTGGTAGTTGTGCACGAAGTCCAAGATGTGTACGGATAATTGAGGAACAGATACTCATCGCACTTAGGCTAGCTTAGATTCTCTCTCACCCTTTCTCTCTTAGCTTAGTTAATATTATCTTTCATTGCCTTCAGGAGTAGCATTAGATTAGAAACACATCATATAGCTCACTCTAAACTAAACCATACGTGATAAAGCTAATACTAGTCCAGGTGGGAAGACAACGAACTGCGACCTAAGGCTAACTGTCTAGATGCCACAACTAGTCCGTCTGCGGAGTTCGACCGGATCACGCGTGTAACACTCGTATTCGTATGGTTGAGTATAGGGGTACCTTGCCACTCATCATTGACATCGTTGTCGAGGACGGTGCTAGTTATCTAGATTAGTTATATCATACAAGGTCACTGTAAAGGACTTAACAATATATCTTTTAGAAAGAAATAATTATAAAAAGTCACATACAAATTCACGCACAACTTCACAACCATGGCTCTCCTCCAAGACTATAACAATGCCACACCCAGTGAGGAAGTTCATTGGAGAACCAATGAATTATATGATGATGAAGATTGGAGCACACAACCTGAAGTGGGGGTTTCTTATAAACATGAACAAAGGCAACATCATCACAACGCACGAAATCCTAACTTACTCGATGACGATGAACCCCCATTAGCCACTACAAGCTTAACGCAAATAAAAGAGGTTGTTCAAATCCCACATAGGCATCGTAAAGAGAGTTGTCTACCCAGGCTCGATTTAAATAACTTCCCTAATTTCTCAGGAGGCTATGACTTAGATCCACATCAACATTTACAAGCCTTCTACGATGCCTGTACATGGAACAAAATTGATAACGGTTGGCAGAAACTTAAGCTCTTCCCTATGACACTCGTTGGCCAAGCAAAAGTATGGTATAGATCATTAAAATCAAATTCAATATGATGTTGGTCAACGATGGTAGAAGTCTTTAACAAAAAATATCAAACCTACGTAAGAGTGTTAGCCTTGAGGAAACAAATCCAAGAGTGGAAACAAGCACAACATGAACCCTTGGACATGGCCTTAGAAAGGTATTATGCATTGTTAAACAATTGTTTAGGCCATGGGTTCTCCGAGGAAAGGCTAATGTACCATATCATTGATGGGCTATGTAATGAAACAAGAGAGACCTTAGGAATGTATGCCCAAGGTCAACTATACGAACTACGAAACCATTAAGTTAAAGAGCTTGTTAAGTGGGTAGCAAAAGAAGAAGGAGAAATAGCAAGATGGAAGAGTGTTGAAAAACATCAACGGGACCAAAATCTCAACTTAACAAAGGTCCATGATCATAGAAAGGAGAAATCAACCTATCATAAAGAGAAAGAATCATCTTTGCCAATACAATAATCATTAGAAGAAGTCGAGGCAAAGATCAATAAGATGTTGGAATGGACATATAAAAAGTGTGGAGAATTTATCGATATCATTGGAGATAGAGTTTTGACAACCCAAGAAGTAGGACAAAACATTAGACAATCAGAAAGAAGGGATAAGGAAAATAAGAGCTCAATTTCCAATCATACATACGAATGCAACATATGCCTATACGATCACTCCAAAGGCCAATGCCTAATATTGTAACATTTATATGAGCATTGGGGAAACATGTTACATCAAGAGTTCGTATAGAGATACTATGTTTGATCATAGTGGCAACAATCCCAGTCATGGGGGAGACCACCCCTAAACTAGAGACACCCTTTGTATCACTCGAACCTAAACGCTTATCTTGTTCAACATCTTGTTTCTCCAATTGGGTCAACATACTCTATCTCACCATAGTACCATTCTCCTCAATACTATCAGCCCATGCCTTCAACGCAACCACCACCTTATGTACCTTATACTCCTCCTAACTTTCAACATTCTCATCCTTTCCCTCCTTCCACATCGCCACCAACTATTCCCAAGGTGTCTGCACCACAACAACAAACTGCAAATGCTACTTGTGCTACTACTACCAATAGCGGTGAGAGACCTCAGCAACATAGAAGGCACCCCTTCTTTAGAAATGACCCTAAGAAGGGATAACATAATTCCAAGGCCATCGCATCCTCCAACCCAGCATAGGTCCAACACTGTGGTGCATCCTTATCTTTGAACCCAACGCCTCATGTTACTTCATCAGGGCCACCAACTAACACTCCAACAACCATACGACCCAATGAACACAATCATGGAAGGCATCATCCTGATCCTTGCATACCATCTAACGATCACAAATGTCATAGTGGGTCAACTCGTTATCTGGGAACTACATCATATAAATTGCCCCACTATACTTATTATAATCAAGTGTGTGAGTCCCGATGGGGTAAGTATGACCGGACCCCAATATTTCCAACATGCAAAGATCCTCATTTTCCATTTATTAATCCTTGCCATCCTCAACCCTTAAGTTATGGGGGATATCCCCCATTCTAGTAACAAGCAGGATTAATAACCACTTTTTTTTTCTTTGATTTTACAACTTTTTTGTTTTCCAGTTTTTCACTTTTCAACTTCTTGTTTTTGTCTTTTTGTCTTTTTACATTTTTACAAGTAATCTCGTCTATGAATAAAACACTCATGTGGATCGTTGGTTGAGGTGTGTTCTATGTTATTAAGTTTCGAGTGATCAATTATTTGGATAGTAAGCCCACTACACCCACTCACCCACTCACCCACTCTACAAATAAGAGGTTTTGTTTGAGGGTACAGTGATATTCTTGACATTCTTTAAACTTAAAATTAATTTCGTGTT
>MNCI01008575.1:50138-78533 GCA_015680685.1 Gnetum montanum
CAGACCAGCTAGATAATTTTAGAACTGAGCAACTAACCAAGCTAATCATGGAGAATAAAAAGGTGGCTGAGGAAAAAGAGAAGGCTATTTGGGATGCCTCTGTAGCATAGGCGCAAACTCATGTGCATCTTAAGGCACTCAACACCTTACAGGAGGAGAATAAACAGCTTGCTGCTGATAATCTTCGGTTGACCTTAGTAGAAAAGTAAAAGAATGTTCTCGAAGAACATTTCCATCAGTAATGAGAACAATTCATCTGGGTCAACCAAGACATAAGTCATTTGGCCAGGGAAAATAGAACCCTCTCAATGGAGGAGGTATGCGCAATTCATCAAAAGACAACCATTGAAATAAGCATGTGGAAAATGAGGCTAAATGACATGAAAAGCTAAAGGAGCACTTCCGAGATCAGGTGGGAATGTACAAATAGATCCTTGAGAAGAAGATCCATATGGCCAAGACCAACATTAATGCTATCAGTGCTCAACACACTGATTGGCAGGCCATATTGGACACATATGCCTTTTCCCACCAAGTGGAAGATAAGAGTCAAGACTTGTAGATTCAAGATCTGATAGAATACATGGAGTTAGCAAACTTGCAGTATGCCAACCTTGCCATGTTAATAGCAGGGCACCCGAGGACAGAGCTTGAGCAGCAGGTAGCCACCACCCACATCAAATATGAAACAGAATTTGCAGAACGTAAGAAGTTATTGGAGAAACTGGAGATCACAAATTTTGAACTTGAGGTGGTGAAGGCAAGCTAACAAGGACAGAAAGATGTCGCAACAAATTTGGCTCGAAGGCTAGTAGATTTCCAAGAATACAAAGATAAAGCCAGAGCCTACGAAGAGGAATGACGGGTATTTGTGGCTTGGTATGTCAAGGTCAATCAAATGTTTCCACAACTACCCTGTCCGTGGGAAGTGCCGACTCTGTCAAACATTGGAACATTAGCATGGACAACACAAGACCCTTGGACCAAAGAGGAGAAGCTCCAAGCCATACTTCAACACCATCAAGTCTCAAAACCTGGAGCACAAGACAAAGGGAAAGCACCAATGGAGGAGCCACCGCCACCTGGAACTACATGAGTTCCACAAATTTTGTAGTTGTAGAACATTCTTTGTGTTGTGTCTTTATTTTGTTTTCATTCCACACTGTGGCATAATCCCATTTTCACCATCCAATAATCCCATACCTATCCACTATGTAATCACTGTAACTTGAGGACGAGTTTTCATTCAGTCGTGGGGGTATGATGAGTCACGTTTTGGGCGATTGCGATATCGCATATGCGATATCGTGGCCTATCTCCTCATCTAGAAATAAGAGGTAGACAAAAGAGTTAGGAATCATAGATCATTAGAAAGTCATTCAATTTTAGTTTAAGTGTTTTAATTTCTTTCTCTTCCTTTTCCTCTCCGTGTATGCCTGCAGTGTGGTGAATGTAATTGTACGGCATCCTTATTCGAGTGTGACGTACTTGGACATGCACATGATCGGCAATAAAGATCGAGATTACTTCATCATTGCAGCATTCACTTAGCTTAATTATTTAATTAATTATTATTTATTGCTTTCTTAGTTAATCTCTCTGACCCTTAAACTCATGTAAAACGTGGAATGAGTACGACTTGATTACGAGCATTTAAGTGTGACTAGTTGGTAACCCAGTAGTGTACCTAGGATCTGCACTTGGTAATCCGAGTGGTAGTTGTGCACGAAGTCCAAGATGTATACGGATAATCGAGGAATGGATACTCATCACACTTAGGCTAGCTTAGATTCTCTCTCACCCTTTCTCTCTTAGCTTAGTTAATATTATCTTTCATTGCCTTCAGGAGTAGCATTAGATTAGAAACACATCATACAGCTCACTCTGGACTAAACCATACGTGACAAAGCTAATACTAGTCTAGGTGGGAAGATAGTGAACTACGACCTAAGGCTAACTATCTAGATGCCACAACTAGTTCGTCTGTGGAGTTCGACTGGATCGCGCGTGTAATGCTTGTATTCGTATGGTTGAGTGTAGGGGTACCTCGCCACTCATCAATATCTTACACCTCAATCACACTTAGCCATATGAACAGATTAATAAAAGTGTTGACTGGAAAGACAACAATTAGTAATCATGTCTTTCACCATCTAAGGATATAGGTCACTTAGGTAAATATTGTCCATAGAATTCAACTGGATTATGTGTACATGCTAGTGATTTGTATGATTGGGTATATGGAGTATCTACTACTCATCATTGGTATTATTATCAGGGATGCGTTTTAGCTAAGTTCACTAAGTGTTTTAAGATAATAAAATCATACAAAGTCATTGTAAAAGTATATAATGCATCATCTCTTATAATAATAATAATAATAATTTATTAATGCACATGATATAAGAACAAGCTAAGATGTCTTCTTCTCATAGGACTAATTCACCACCTGTTGATGACTTTAACCAACATGACAAATCTAGGAAGGATGTTGATGAGATTCCTTAACAACCAAAGGTGGTTTATGCATATCCAAATCCCTATTATTTGAACTTCACTTTTGTCCTCCATTAGGATGAACAATTACACTAGAAAGATTTGGAAGGTAAACTTGTGGTACCTTCCAATCATTCTATCCCTTCCATGTTCATGATAGCTCTCATGAAGTTGAGGCTTGAAATAATAACCCTAGATTACCAAATAAAAAGCACCTCTTCAAAGATTATCAACTAATAAAGACCTAGCTCAAAAAAGATAAACACATAGAGGCATGTAATGAAGCCTCCAAGGGCAAAAAGGTCTCAATCTCATTGTTTTCACAATCATAAAAGGAGGGCCCAAAACTATTATCAGGGTAATCTCAACACCAAGGTCATCCTTTCTTTGATGAAAATGACACCACTTATCAACGTTACATTCAACCTTGGAAAATAACCAAGGTGAAGGAAGAACTAGTTCTAGTACTAGGAGAACCTCAAGGCCAAGGTCCCCAAACTATTCACTAAGAGAATAACTAAGTGACCAAAGGGGAAGGATGAGTTGTAATAGCCTATGATTTAGTGAAGGTTAGTGACCTATTTACTATGTAAGCCTAGTTAAGGTAAGGTGTTAAAGATGAATAATATTGTTAATTTTATTATGAATCTTTAAAATTTACTACATGGTAAATTTTTATTACTCATGTTCACTTCTTTTTACTATTATGCATGTTTAATTATTTTCTTTACCTATCATTGATGTGCACTCTCTGGGTGGATGAGTTATGGCAAGTTCTCATGGAGGCCATGACATGGGCATGGTATGACTACAATGGCATGACATGTGATTCATCTATGTGTAATTTTAATTTTTAACTTGGTTACTAGTTAGGATAATGAGGAGGTGGGTAGATGAGTCATAAGGCTCTTGGGAGTAGATGGGACAAGGTAGCTAGGTCACATGACTTGGGGGTAGATGAATTAGAGGAGAAGCCTTTAAGTACCACACACTTCCTCAACCTAAGCATTTTGGCATCTTAACTCTTGGTTTAGAGTGCTACTAGCTTGGAGGGGTGTGAGGAGCTTGTTGGTATAGGTAACAAGGGTGAAGTCTTATTCATGAAAATTAGCAACATTCTGGGTGAGTAATCTTGGCCCCTTTTCTAGGTTGTTTGGTTCATCCATTTTTATATCCAGCGAGATGGGGGTTTGGGGGTTTACTAAATTGAAGTATAATTTGATAGATTTTAAGATATTTTGGCTTTTGTATTACTTTCCAAATTCTATAATTGTAATTTTGTTTCTTGATCTATCATTTAAAGTTTTATAAATTAATTTCCATTGATTTTAGTTCTTTGGAATACATGGCATTGATTGGATTAATAGAATAACTCTCAATAGAATCATCATATATCTTTGGTTATTTAGAATATGATTGTGTTCAATATATTTTTGGATTCCTTAAGAAATTTCCCACAATTTTGTAGAGTGAATTGGATCAAAATACTATGTAGATGATGATTTATATGTGTTTCTTTTTGTACCATTCAAAATTAGGAAAATTTTCATAGCTCTTAGTTATGAGGCTATATCTCTGGTTCTATTATAGATATATATCTAAACTTTTAATAGGATCTATATGTATTTAAGAGCTTTAATATTCAATTTAAATCTCTAAAAATTAAGTTGTAGAAAGAGAGTAACAATTCTTCCTTTACACACTATCCAAAATTAGTTAAATTTCTAATATGTAGATTTATCAATTTATATCTTAGTAGATGAAAAGCAATTTAATTTGATAATTTTATGAGTCTTTTCCATGGATATTAGATCTTCAATAGAAGTGGAATCAAGGGAAAATAATTTTTTTTGATGGAGTTGTCAGTGATTTAGTATCAACCACTTGTTTTTATCTCTATTTTGATTACCTAAAATTATGGATTGTTATCTCTTGATTTGAATATTTATTTGATCTAATATTTTTTTAGTACATAGACATCAATGTTATATTTCTATTGAATCATTATTTGTTGAGAAGTTCATATGGATCCGTGAGTTATGAAAGTTTTAATGATTGATGTTTGTTTTATCTTAAATCTAGTAGCCACAAGTTGGAATTTTTGGTGAACTATTTTGAGTAATATGAATCCTTTCTAAAATTTTGATTGTCGTTATTGATGTAATTATTTTTCTTATTATTGATGGAAGTTAAGTTGCCCTTATTTTCTCCCATTTTGATTTGTTGCATGGATTTGGCTTATGAGTGATTGTTGAATCTTTTGACCTTTTGGGGCAAGTAGTTTGTTGAGATTGGTTTTGTGATTAAGTGTCATGATTTTGGAAGATTTGGGTCTCTTGAATATGTCATAGAAGCTTGGTTAAATTGGATCATGTTGGATTCTTGGACCATTGAATTTGTTGAGACATGATAGATTGTTGATCTTTGGAGTTGTTGTGAAACATGTTAGATTGTTGAGATCTTGGGTATGCTATGGCATATTGGATTGATGATCATTTTGTTGCTCATGTAAAATGATGTTTGAGTTCCTCCATCATCAATTTTGGTTTGCCATGTTTTGATGATTGCAGGATGATTAGATAATGCCATGGTTTGATGTTTGCTATTTGTTGGATGATGGAGTTAGCATTGAGTTTGTGGCCAGTTGGAGATGGGCTCCTTGGAGTTGATTTTTATGATTGATCCCCACTATTAGTGCACCAATGTGACTCTCACTATAGGCTCCATCTAGCAAGAGAGGGCATTCCATGGCTCATTGGTCATTTTGGTTAGTTCCTCCAAAACATTAGAGGTGGGTATCCATTGGGACACCTCTAGCATCGACATGTGTGAGAACCTTGGTGGGGTCCATTGGGATAGCTTAGTTCATTGAGACTAATAAAAAATCCATGTGCATGGTAATTTTTATAATTTTTTGAAAACATTTGGGTTGGAAAACTTGAAAGTGGTCATGAAAACTTGAAAGTAGTCATGAAAACTTGATGTATATTGACATTAAGTGTGGTGCGTGCTAGCCTTCTTACTTGTTTGATTGATGGATGGAGTAGACAGATGTTGGTATTGGATCATTGCAATGGTCAAATGAATTTGATCTCATGTTTGATGGATAGATGTTCATATGGAACCATTGAATGTGTTGTGGATTCTTGAATCTTTAATGGATGAATGATCTTGAATGCTAGGATATTTTTGGAGATTTGGATATTCTTTGCACTATTTTATTTGCAAGTTGTCATGCCCTATCTAGCTTCCATGAAACTTGTTCTCGATTTAGCTAGAAAGAGGATGCCAAGGTTTCTCATTCAGTGGTAACTGATATTTTTATTTCATATACAAGTATTTTGGGCTAGGAAGAGCATGGAGTATATGTGGTACTTTGAAGATTTTCATAATACATGATGAACTTTATGTTGTTTGGAGCTATATTTGCTATTCCTTACGTAGATGTATATTAATTTAATTCACATGCTTGATCTTAAGTAGTATTCTTGGTATATATGATGGATTATGTATTGATGATGAATTCATATCATATTTGGAGATTGCTATATTTTTTATGTAAGATGTTATAATGAGAAATTATGAAGTTTAATAATATCATTATATTTGAGATTCTATTTTGGTAGATATTCATGTTTTAATATTTGCTTATATATACATATTTTAGTTTCTTCATATAAATGTAACTTATTAATATTTATATCTTGGTTATTTAATCTATTCTTTATCATTTTTATCATGGCTTCACCATAATTCTCTCTTCCTTTCATTACGTTAGAATGATTCGATTTCATTACTCTGCCATGATCAATCTTTGTTATTTGTTCTTACCCCATGTAATGCTCTTTGTTCTAAGGGTAGGAAGGAGGATGTTACACAAGTTGACACCACTCTTCCAGTCCTCCACCTTTACCATTCTCTTCATTATCAAACTCTCACAAGAGGGAACATAACCAAGACTGAAGAAGAACTGATCAAGGTCAAGATGGAGATGACAGAAGGCCTCGTTGTAGAGATGGGAGCAGAAAGCATAGACAATAGTAAGAAGAAGAGGAACATCATTAGGAAAGAAGGCATAGCAGACCACATCATAGGAAATATGGTCATGATAGGGGCCATCATGAATATAATGATTATTACAAGCCACTACTTACTACAAGAAGCATGATAAATATTTTAGAAGCAGTTCATATTCCTACCAAACATTAGAAGGATAGTTGAATCAAATGGCTTGATATGAATAACATCCCTAAATTTGAAGAAAGATATAATGTTGATCTTACAACATCATCTACAAGTCTTTCATGATGCTTGTGCCTTGCAAAATATTGAAAATGAGCAGTAGAACTCAAGCTGTTCCTTAAGATACTTATTAAAGAAGTTGAAAGCTGGTATCAATCCTTGAAGTTAAAATCTATCTACAAATGGAGTATGATGATGGAGCTATTTAATGATAAATATCAACCATACTCTAGGGTGTTCAACTTGAGAAAATAAATCCAAGGATGAAAACAAGGTATGAATCCCTTAATGTAGCCTTGGGCAGGTATTACTCCTTTTTGCACTAATGTCCAAGCCATAGTTTTTCTCAAAGGGAATAGCTTTGCGACATGACAAATGATCTTGAAAACAAAACCAGAGAGGCTCTTGGGGTTTATGCCCAAGGGAGATTGTCAGAGATGTGAACCCATAGGATTTAAAGACTTATTAACTAGGTAGTTAAGGAAGAAGAACTTAAAAAGAGAGAAAGTATAGAGAAGTACAACAGAGATCCCTCCATTCACAAAAGGGAGGTATGTTTTTGTGATCCTGAGGAAGAAGCACCACTAGACAAGGTGGTACAAAGGAAAACCTTGCTAGTCTAAAACTCTTTCATAGAAATATTAAACAAGGTAGATAAAATGTAGAACTCTTTAAATGAGAAGTTCCAAACAATTCTAAAGATTATGGAGAAGAAAACAGAGTAAAGGAATTGAGATAAGGATCAAAGGAGAAGAAGGGATATAGGAAAGGACTACTATTAGTAGAAAGGTAAGGCTATAGTAGTAGATGAAGTTGTAGATATAGAGATAGAGGATGAAGAATGTAACATCTGCTAATACAAACATCCTAAGGGATGTTGCTCTATACCTATCATATCTACAAGAATGTAGGGGCTATGCTTTGAACCCAAAATTTGCTAAGAGGTAACCACCTAGGAGATTGTCTTATCCATAAGAGAATTATTAGCAGTCCTTCCACCAACAATAGTATTATCTAAGTTGAGTGCCACCTCAACCACATAACCATTATCATTAGTGGAAAAACCCATAGTCATGGGGGATGCCACCACCAAGGTAGTAATACCCCTCTTATCAACCAGACCTGTATGGTTACTATATCCAAAATATCATAGAACAACCACTCCATGAGTTGAATCTCCTTGTATTTATTCTTCTTATTATCAACCACAACACACCGCACCTTCCAATTTCACTTCCTTGCCACCTACATGGCCCATGTAAGGTGAAATTCCACCATAGTCTTAGCAATCTAATTCCACAAGGACTATGAACTTATAGTTGGATTACAATTTGAGCGGTTCTAAGCATAAGTCTAGAAAAAGGGCTTTCTTTAGATCCAACAATCCATCTAAATCCTCATAGGCATCCGTGACTACTAATCCTTCACCAACTGCTTTAGAAATTACTAACAAGTCACCTTTAAACCAAAGGTTCCAAAATATGCATACTATTATCTCAACTCATGTAGTTAGTGACTAGATTAAGGTAGGATACCTTCCTAGGAAAAGATTTGATTCTAGAAGTCTTCTAATCTACTTACATATTATAGGAAGTAATCCATGTAAAGCTCTACTAGACTTAGGGTTTAGAATAAACTTAATCTCCTAAGAGATGTATAAAACTTGGAACTTGTCTCCACTAAAGAAATGTAATATCAAGTTAGAGCTTGCTAACTAATCCATCACTGTTCCCTTGTAATTCGTAGAAGATATTATGACCATTGTTTATGGCTAGTCTTATCTAGTAGATTTCCTAGTAATCCATATGGAGAACTATAAGGGGGACTTCCCAATTATCATGGGAAGAGCTTGGTTGAGCACAATTGATGCCAAGCTGGGGATCAGAGATCTTTCTTTGGAAATTTCCAAGGAAAATGACTTTGGATAGGTAGAGAAGAGGAGTGTTTCATGTATCATGTACAATGACATAGGGTGCCATTGCATGTAAAAAATTTAGGTCATAAA
The DNA here is from genome assembly GCA_015680685.1 of Gnetum montanum. NCBI lineage: Eukaryota > Viridiplantae > Streptophyta > Gnetopsida > Gnetales > Gnetaceae > Gnetum > Gnetum montanum. Next base: position 58,882 of record MNCI01008575.1, read on the forward strand.
GAGCACATCCATCATAACATGCAAAAGTATGCCAAAACATTAAATGTTCAAAGGTGCTTGTACGCAGTAGCCACAAACCAAGACAATACAGAGTGGCTAACAACAAATGCTAGCTTTAGTTCAAAAATGTGCATAGAACCAGTTGAGCTCCTCACAAGTGTTTATACTGATAAGATGGATGAAATGGAGCAAATTCATAGTTAACTCTTCTAAAAAGAAGTAAAAATGGATTAGGGAGAGTTGGAGATTCTTGATGATTTCAAACAATAACCCCTTAAATTCAAATATTTACTAGCAACTTTGGAGTATGTATTTCTTAATAATGATAAGATGGTAATCATCAATGCCAACCTTCCTAAAGAACAAAAAGGGAAGTTGCTAAAAGTTGTAAACAAATGGTCAACAACCTTTACCTAGTCATATGATGAATTAATGGGAATAGATTTGTGCATATGTTAGCATCAAATCTATATAGATTCCATCATAAAAAAAAAATAGGTAAATGTAGAGAAGGTTGAATCCAAAGTTGAAAAAAGTTGTCAAAAATGAAGTTAAAAAACTTCTTAAGATAGGATTCATCTATCTTATGATAGATAGTGAGTGGGTAAGTCCACTTATTATTGTGCCAAAGAAAGGAGGACAATGAAGGATCTATATAGACTTCAGGTTATTAAACATGGCCACATTTAAAGATAACTTTTCATTACCATTTATGGACAAGTATTAGATATAATTATAGGACATAATCACTACAATTTTCTGGATGGGTATAATGGCTATAACCAAATCCAAATTGTACCACTAGACTAGGCCAAAATAACTTTCTTAAGTTCCTAGAGAATTTTTACATATAAAAAGATGTCCTTTGGCCTCTATAATACTTCCATGACTTTCCAATGCTTAGTCCTAATTATCTTTCAATAGCAGATTGGTAGTGGTATGAAATTTTTTATGGATGACTTCTCTACCTATGGTACTAACTTTGAACAGGCATTGGAATATCTTGAGTAGGTGCTAAAATGATGTGTAGAGATAAACCTGTGACTTAACTACCAGAAAAGCTACTTAATGTTTTGAGATGGCATTATCTTGGGGCATAGGATTTCAATACAAGGAATTGAGGTGGACCTTGAAAAAGTAAGGATCATTCAAGAAATAACCAAACAACCTCAAATTGTTAAGGATGTAAGGTCATTCCTTGGTCATACTGGTTACTATAGGTGCTTCATTGAAAATTTTTCTAAAATTACCAAATCATTTATAGACATTACTAAGAAAGATGTAGTTTTCAAATGGATTAAGGAATACGAATAAGCATTTTAATACTTAAAGCATAAGCTCATAGAGACTCCAATTCTATGAACTTTAGACTAGTTGAAACCATTTCACATCATGATGGATGCATCTAAATATGGCATGGAAGCGATGCTTACACAAATGGATAATAAAAAACATCCATACTATATCTATTGTGTAAGTAGAAGCATTGTGGAGGCACAACTTAGCTATAACACCACTAAAACACAACTCATGGTAGTGATATATGCCTTATAAAAATTTAGGCACTATATGCTTGAATATCCAATCTTTGTACACATGGACCATAGTGCAATTCACTTCATTATGAACAAACCAATAGTAAGTCCTTGTGTTATACAATGGTTAGTGATCTTATAGGAATTTGATCTTACCATGGTGGATAGAAAAGGGACCAAGAATGTAGTTGTAGATTATTTATCTCAGATCAGATGAGATAACAATGATGAGAAAGAATCTTTATTTGATTAGTTTCCAGATGAAATCCTCTTAGATAAGTCCATTGAAGTTCATGCACCAAGGGTTAAAAATTGGTATGATGAGTTCCTCTCATATCTATTCACAAATAAGACTTCTAATGAATGGGATCATAGAAAGAAACAACAATTTCTTCACTAGGTCAAGCATTACATGGAGATTGAAGATAACCTTTAACAAGTTTATGCCGATGGCTTGGTATGATGGTGTGTATCTAACGTGGATTAGTTGTGAGTCCTATAGGATGCTCACAAAGGTTCTTGTGAGGGCCACTACATAGGAAGGATGAAAACCATCAAGATTCTCATGACAGAATACTTTTGGCCAATAATCTTTAAGGATGGTCACCTTTTCTCTTATTCATACAAGAGGTATCAATGAGATGGAGGAATGACCACTTGAATGGAAGGGCTCCAACAATGGATTCAACAAGTGGAGCCTTTCAACCTATGGGGAATTGGCTTCATAGCATCTATCACTTCCATGTTTAATGAAAAAGCCTACATTGTAGTTACTATTGAGTACTATATCAAATGAGTTGAGGCTGTAGCCATATCCAATTGTACAGCTACCACTATAGCTTTATTTTTCCAATAGTAGGTGGTAAATAGGTTTGATGTGCCTAGAGCACTAATATCAAACAATAGAATACATTTCATATGTTCTACTTTTCACAAGTTAATGCAATGCTTGGGGATGCAACATAAACTCACAACATCTTATCACTGTTAAGCCAATAGTCAAGTAGAGGTCACCAATAAGGAAATCACAAGAATTCTAATGTAAACCATTAGTTGATATAGGAAAGATTAGAGTAATAAACTCAATGCTATCCTTTGGGTAGATCACTTAACATGGAAAATTCGTATAGGCTATTCTCCCTATGAGTTAGTGTATGAAAAATCACCCAAACTTCTAATTCAAATTGAACTCCGTACACTCATAACTACTTGTGAACTCGACATAGACATTACCCTAGCATAAGTAGAATGATTCATGATACTTAATGTGCTAGAAAAAAATAGAAGAGTAGAACTAATGATGAATGCACTGCATAAGGTATGGATCAAGAACTTAGAAGGGGATTTGAATAAGTTTCCCAAATTAAAAATGCACAAGCCACACAAATGCACCAAAGTTTACGTGGTTTTCCAACTTGGGTAGTCCACACTCGGAGGATAGATTCCTTGCACACCTCTAGACTTTGTTTCTTTAAAAAGTGCTTTGAAGGACACCACACCCTATACAAGCTCTGAGCTCCACTCCAAAGGTGTTTTGTTCCTACAAAACCACACAACCTCATAAAGTCCCAACAAGCTCAAAATGTGGTTTCAAGGATCCCAAAACCTTTACAAACTTGAGCTCTATTTCAAAGTGTTTTGATGCTACAAAACCACTTAACATTGCAAGGTCCCAACCAGCTTAATGTGGATGCCTTCTCACAAGAAGCACATAAACCCCATAGGGCTACAAGAAAGAGAGAAAGACACAAGGAATTAATGTAACTAACTTTACAAGTCCTTGTACTTTGAAGCTCAGTATAACTTACACCTAAGCAAATGGTGTTACAATGAAGAGCAAGAATAGAATTGCATAGAATAGATAATGAGAAGATTTAATATGAATAGTGCTTACATAATTCTCAAGATTTTGATATCTTCTTAAAGCCTTGGAGTTTCTGAAAACTCCTTGGAATTCATGCAATGACTACCAAATGGCTAGTGTAGACATCTCCTTTGAAGTTGGGACATCTACTTGAGATTGGCCTCAATTTAGGAGAGACATCTCATTGAAAAATGAGATGCCTTCTATGGGACATCTACTCTTGGATGTAGATGTCTACTATTTTTAGGAGACGTCTTTTAAATTTTTAGCTTTTTCTTCTTAGGCTTTCTTCTATCAATTTGCCTTCTTACCAGTCATTGGAGCATCTTCATTTGATTTGTAGCCTTTGTTTTCATTCATGCTCATCCATGCTCTCATCTTGTTTATGTAGTCTTCATTTTGACATCTCGTTGTAGATCTCATTTTCTTGAGTTCTTAGGTCTCATTGTGGAGTTCTTGTTCATGTCCTGCAAAATCATCATCCATCACAAACATTCTATTTTCTCCATTTTTCTTAAGGTTTTGACATACCAAAAGGTCAACAATCTCCCCCTTTTTGGTGGTGTCCAAAACTTAAGAAAATGGGTTAGTAGTTCCCAAAAATGATTGAGTGAAAGATTATGCAAAAATGCATCCTTAATATAGTGCAAACTTCATTAATCATTAAGACACTTTTGAATTTTGAATGAGAACATTTAGGATCAAGAGCTAAGATGCAAGAATTGAATATCTTGTCTTTAAACATTAATACCATCATGATGTTAGAACTCTAAACTTAGAAAGATAGTCATTAATAAGGTCAGAACTATTCAAATATATCCATCAAGTATGTCCATAAGGTTATTTTTGTTCAATACCAATGGTGCCCATGACACATAGATCATAATCATCTCACAATTCACACAAGTCACCACATATATGCCACAATCAATATCCTCCTCTTTGGACATCATCAAAAAGTAGTTAAGGATTATACATTCTTTATCTAACTAAAACTTGATTAGAATTTTCTTATAGCTTCTTCATAGTTAGAAAATATACACAGTAATTTCATCTAAAGGAAAACATGTACATACACACCCAACTTATTAGAATTAGATTAAGTTTCAGAAATAGATCAAGAGATCAAATAAAGAAATTTCTAATTAAGAGGTTTACATTGATCATGTATATCTTAAGGAAGCCTAAGGTATGTTATCCATTCATTTTTAAAACTTCCTAAGAGGTTTTTTCATAGAATAGAAGTGTGAATACTTCTTCTTACTTCAGTAGGCTTGAGATCTCCTAGGTAGGAACAGTTTAGTTCATATTAACAACAAGGGACTTAAGTACTCAAAATATTATATATTCTTAGTACTAGCATAGAGATATATTCAAGTGAATTTTAGATACTTGCACAATTGATGATTACTCTTAGGTAAAAGAATTTTAAGGATTGAATAATATAAAAATCTTGCTCTTTTACCTTTAAGATTGTATTTGATGGATATACCTTTTGTTGTCTACCTAAGTATTTTGTCTTGGAGAAGGTCTCCATAAACTTCCCATGTAGTGATGCTCCAAAATAATTCATGAGTATCTTCCCCTATATATGTGCTTACCTCTTCTTTAACACTTTCAAAATTTGCAACTAGTAATTTTCCTTACTCAAGAATATTGAGTAATCCAACAAAGTTTATAAAAAGGAAAAAATATTAGAAAAAAATTATTATCACAAATCATAACAATTTTTTCTTGATTGATCATCCATTCATGCCTTACTTTGCCATTTTCCTACAATACTTGGTCCAATTTCTCATGTCAGTAGCACTTGTGGATACAATGTCTTTTTTATTTCTCAAATATAGATTTTTTTCAAGGATACAACTTTTTAAGAACATGAAAACAACTAAATAGTTCTTGAGATAACATGAGAGATAGTCATACTACCTTGATCTTTCTTTGAGTCCCTTTTCCTATTATATCATGAATTAAGATATGTTTTCTTTGATGTTCAAAGAATTCATAAAGAAAAAAATATTCAAAAACTGGCCTATATATAAGCTAGCAAGTAAGGAAATAGAGACTTACCATGACTTACCTTACTTGCTTATTGATATGAGAGTGACTAATGGACTTTGAGATGAGGCCCTCTATCATGGAGTACCTCCTTACCATTTGATTTTCTTTCATTTGTTCCTTTCTTAATGTCTCTAGCCTTGTACAGAAATCCTTCTTGCTCATGTCCTTTAAGATAGGAGAATCTATGGTCTTTGATAGTATCATCCATTCTTTTAAAGATTTATCCAACCTTCATCCCATTCTGTTTCCAAGTCATTGCATCTTGCAAGATATACTCACTGGATTTCTTTTGACAAAACCAAGTATTGACATTATTTTATTCAATTGGAGGATAATAATCTAGTTTATGACCACACTTTTTAAAATAGTATGAAGTGTTTCTATCATGAAAAGAATCATCAAACTTGATTATGCTTGAACTAGTACAAGTATCCTTTTGTGAGGTTTCTTCCAAGCTTTCACTTTTTAGCTAATTTTCTTTATTTTCACCTATCCCTTCTTCTTGAGTATTCCTACATTTCTCTTTATCTAATGGGGTTAGTAGTTGAATCTTAGCTTTTTATGTTTTACATTTCCCTTTTTAACTTAGAAGATAAGGTATAGATTTTAGAAAATTTTCTATGAATAATTTTATTTACCTTTTTGAGTAGATAATATAAGATAAAAATTTCTTCATGTAAGTCACTATACCTTTCATCATACTTACCTCTTAGTTCATCAAAATTTTGTAATGAAGTTTCATTTCTAAGGGCCATACAAATAAGCTGAGACTCTTTTGTGGTATCATCCACATCTTCTTTGCTTTGCTCTCCATCATCCTAGCTTGTGTAGAAGTTGGTCTTGTCTGTATCCACGTCAGTCTTGTCTTTTTGTTGCAACCTGCCATTACTAGGATATTAGGAGGCCACATGGCCTCTTCCACCACATACCCCACTTTCTTTTGAAAAAGCATAAAAATTTGAATTTGGAAAATTCTTACCTTTTTCTTTATGTTTGGTGTTGGATTGGTTAGGTCCTAGTTGATTGAAGCTCCTTCCTTTTCCTGCTAGAAGCCTTTCAACACTTCTTGATAGAAGAGCTATTTCTTTGTCATTGTTCATTTCTTGTTCAACTAGTTCCTTCTCTTTAGATGATGATTTCAAGGTAATAGGCTTTTCTTTTATGGCTCATTTACTTAGGAGATTCATTTCATAAGTAATAAGGGCACTTTGAAGCTCTTCAAATTTTAAGACAAAAAAATCTCTAATTTTTTTCATAGTTGTAACCTTAGGTCTAAATTTAGGTTGTAGTGTTCTAATCATTTTTATGATTACATCAATTTTAGGCAAGTCCTTGTCTATACCCCTAATTGCTACAACTAGATCATTTGCCCTAGAAAAATAATCTTTAATCTTTTTACCTTCCCTCATTTTAAGTTTGTCATATTTACTTTGCAAAACTAAAAGTTTTGATTGTTTGACTATGGATGTGCCCTCATAAGTAGCTTTGAAGGTTTTCAAAATTTCTTTAGCAATTCTATATTTAGCTATTCTATTAAATTCAGACTTATGTAATGCATAATATAAAAAAAAATTTCTTTAGAGTTGAACATAAACTTATCTCTTTCTCTAGGCGTCCACTGCTCCATGGCTTGAGGAGCTTTGATGCACTATCAATGGGTGATGTGTATATTTCAAGAATTGACTTCCATACCTCAAATTCCATCGACTCAAAGAAGCCTTGGATCCTTGCCTTCCAATAAGCAAAATTAAACTCATCAAACATAGGTGACTTTGTGTAGGATATCCCCTCCATAGTTCACTCTTGAAAGTTGAAGCATGAACTTGAGAGTACCAAGCTCTGATACCACTTGTGGATTGAGAACTTAGAAGGGGGGTTGAATAAGTTTCCCAAATTAAAAATACACTAGCTACACAAATGCACCAAAGTTTACGTGGTTCCCCAACTTGGGTAGTCCACACTCAAAGGGTAGATTCCTTGCACATCTTTGGACTTTGTTTCTTCAAAAAGTGGTTTGAAGGGCACCACACCCTATACAAGTTCTAAGCTCCTCTTTGGAGTGTTTCATCATTGCAAAACCACTTAATCCCACAAGGTCCTAACAAGATTAGAATGTGGTTTCAAGGATCCCACAACCTTGACAAAATTGAGCTCCACTTTGGAGTGTTTTGACACTGCAAAACCACTCAACCTTGTAAGGTCCCAACAAGCTCAGTGTGGATGCCTTCTTGTAGGAAGCACATTAACCCTGCAAGGCTACAAGAAAGAGAGAAAGACATAAAGAATGAATGTAACTAACTTTATAAGTCCTTGTACTTTGAAGCTTAGTATAACTTACAACCAAGCAAAAAAAACCAAAATAAAAAACTATTGAAGCTTGATGTAGTCTCTCAAGTCCTTGGCTCCATTGACTTCTTCCCTTTATCATTTAGCTTGTTGAATTAGTATGTATTCAGTAGTGTTCTTGGCTTTCCTTTGTAAGCCTCAAAAAGTAGTAATGATGAGACCTTAGTCTACCATTCAATCATATATCATTTGAATGAATTTTCAAGGACCATCAGCTAGCTAGTGGGCAACCTAGGTAACTATTTTTTCTCTTAGAGGAACTAGGTTCTTGTTCATGCTAATCCTAATGCACAAGAAGCTATAGTGTCTATTCCTAGGATATAATTCTCTAAAATCTCTAAAAATGTCATAGCTTTCTCCATTATATTAGAAGAAGAGGAATGTGTAGTAGTCTTAGTAATGCCACACAAAGACTAGGGGACATCTGCTAAGGTGGGCACTGATAGAGTTGAAGAAGCTCTAAGTGCTCTTATAGCATCTATCCTAGATACTACTACTATTGTTAACATCTAAGTATCTATAGGAGCTAGGTGTAAGAGAATGAGTGTAGCCTAGCATGAGAAGATGCTAGAATGACTACTTGGGTCTAGACAATCGATTTTAGAAATCTTTGACATTTCAAAAGACATCACAACAACCTAGTCAAAGATGCTAGAGACAAGGGGCAAGCTCTTAGATACATAAGTGAAACTAAAGAAAGTTACCAACTTCAATAAGAGGTTGGTAGTAGAGGTTGTATGACGTAGAACCTATTTTTGTAACATTGTCATTATATAACTAGAACTTATGAGAGATGAAGCTTTTCAATATCTTCAAAAAAAGTTGAAAGAGGCTAAGAATGCCATTGTCAAACACAATGCTTAGTACAACAAATAATGATCCTCTAAAAACACATAAATAGAACAAATTTTTGATCAAAGAGAACCAGTACCTATAAAAAGCTAAGATCTAGAAGGACTAACTCCTGGAATACATTAAGTAACAATAGGAATAACTTGGTAGGATGAACTAAGATGTAAGAGGATTGACTACAAAAGATAGGAACCTATTAATAGAGAGGTGTAGGCTAATCATTAGAAGACTTCCATTGATATTTTCACCTGGATGAATGAAGCCCTAAAGTATGAGAAGATGAAAAACCATTATAGGAACTAGGTGGGAATGCTAAAGGAGGTAAATGAAAAAAAAAAATCAAATTGGAAATGACCAAGATGAATGATGCCCTCTAGTAACTTCAAAAAAGAGGTGATGCATGATAATCCGTCTTTGATAGGTTGAATGCATACAACAACTACAGATCTACCTAAAGGAGTTATAGATAGAAGAGATAACAAAGTACATGAAGTTAGCTAATCTTCTCTTTGCAAATCTAGTAATGCTCAATACATGGTCACCACATTCAAAGTTGGAAAAGAAAAGAAAGGAACAAAATTTAGAAGTGGAAAATATGAAGCTTAAAGTTTTTAAGAGCAAATTTGAAGATTAGAGATTAACTGCTGAAAACTTGGCTAGAAGGTTGAATGACCATCAAGAGCTACAAAACCTTGTGCAAACATTCAACCTTGAACAAAACCAATTGACAACCTAGTTTGTTAATGCAAAGCAAATTTTTCTAACCCTAACTTGCCTTTGGGATGTTCCAACATTAGTAAATCTAGGTAATGTTACCTGAACCATTAATTATCCATGAAGCATGAAGGAGAAAATGAGGGTATTGTTGGATGCCTTCAAAATTTTTGATGTAGTAGCAATAGTAGGACAACTAATATCAGCAACCAATCGAGACAAGAGGAGAGATCCCAAGAGCCATAGGAGCCTCTACCTCATATCATTATTTGAAAACTTCTTCTTGGTCATTTTTATACATCAATGTCTAGTCCATTTTTTACGTCATGTATATAATTTTATTGTAATTTATGGTAATCACTCAAATATTTTTATACTACGGCACTCATAGTTTATCAACTTGTCAATTAGTAGTGCCATTCCATACTTTCCAATTTTACAAACAACTTGATTCCACTTTTTTTTGACTTGAAGATGAGTTTTTAGTTAGTTGTGGGAGTATGATGAAATATGAATAAGTCTACTACATCAATGAATATGTGTCAATGCAACTCCACCAATGCATCCTTTGATGTGTTGACACAATCTAATCTTTTGCTTATATAAATGTACACACCATCCACATTTATGATACATTGGGTTATAGTAGTAGTGAAGCTCTTGCAGTTTTCTTGAGTAGGACTTATAAAGTTTTCTTCACGAGTGCCTATAACATGGATAGAGTTAGCCAAATAAATTTTTATTTGAATGCATATTGTATGTGGACACTTTTGCATTTAAGCAAGCTACATTACATGAACTTACTTCGACAATTTGTATTAATAATGTATTTTGTCATAGGAAAATAAAAACTTATTTCCTTTACACAAACTATATAATAAATATGATTAAAATATTTTAGGTTAATTTTCTTATAGTTACAATCATGATTATCATATTAAAAATGAGAGATTTATGGTATATGGCTTGTCTAAGACATAGATGACATGTTCAAACTTACGAAGAAGGAAGTTTTAAGAAAGGATCACAAAAAATGTTATATGATGTATTACTTGTTAAATAAAACATGAAAATTTTGAACTATGATAAATTATTATAAAAAATAATTGATTTTAATTTATTAAAATAAAATATAAATAATTTCTAATCCATATGAAGGTGGCTACATCATAAACTTGGATGATAGTATATAATGAGGATGCTAAACATTATTAGAAAATGAAAGTCATGAAATCAAACTAAAATAGATGTATGTGTTAATTACTTAAAAGAATTTATATACAAAAAATATTCAAGTTATACATATTTTCCAAGAAAATGACAGCAAACATTTTCAAGTAATGCTTCATAATGTTGCATGATAGCTATTTGAGTTTAAAATTTTCATCAATACATTAGAATTTAGAGAAGTAGAGGAATGATGATATCATGTTTGTTGAATAATAGAACTACAACCAACAAAAGAAACAATCAAAAAATTTGTCAACATTGAAAAAAGAACATTTGAATTAAAAAGGATTTTTTCTAAGTAACAAAGTAAGGTGTTCTATATATTTTTAATTAAAATTTATATATTTTATTATGTAATTTTTAATTGCTATAGTGCTAAAATATATCTCTTTTATTTGTAGATGAATTCGTCTACCTATATACATGACTATTTGTAAGCTATATTACATTAATTTAACTTTCTTAAAACCAAGCACTGTGTGGTTCTATTATTTTTCATGTGAGATTTACAAATGTTATTAAACTATTTTGTTATTAGATTTCAATATAACTAATGCTTTGAAATATCTATATTATATGTACTAAAATATATCAAATATTACATAATAAAAAATAAGTGTTTGGTAAACCAATAAAAGCATTTAGTAATATGCATATATCAAATTTAATTCTTACTTTGCATATATAATTTTTTTTAAAAAAATATCCCTAGACAAAAATTATGAAGTCTTAAAAGCATTTACTAAGTTCAATAAATAGCTAACAAATTTGGTTATATAAGAGTTTAACATTATGTTATTATGTCTTCATAAAGTTTAACATTTGTAATGTCATTGGATAAACTCTTTTTTATCATATTTCAATCTATCTAATGCTTTGAAATATCTATAGTATGGTTCAATAAATGGCTAATAATATTGACGATATAAGAATATAACATTATAGTGTCTACCTTGTTAAACTAATGACTATTAAATAGGAATAATACAAGACCATACATAGGACAAGAAAAGGGTAATTCAAATAACAAAAAGACATGTTAATTTTGTAATTAGATCCATCTTTAATTAACTATTGTGTTTATCAACTCAACTTTCCAGTTTTTTTTCTTTGCACTCCTTGCTATGTCCAATAAATCTATATAACCCAAAAACATAATGCTAATCCCACCAAGCAAAGTCTCATTAGGGTTAATAGATTATTCTTTTTTCTAGCTCTTACAAATAAAGAGTAAAAATTTGTATTAGAAAGATACAATATAATAAGTCACCAAAATCATGAAATACGTCACAAAGATGAAAGATATAATAAGTTAAAGAAAAGACCATACAAAATCTTAAAAAATTAAAGAAAGTTTTAGCTCTCAGAATTGCAAAAGCACTCAAAATTTTAGCACTATAAATAAAAAATAACACTGTAAAGAAAACTTCCAATTCAATATTCTAGAGATAAGTGGTTATCCAATACACAATAATCTTTTACCTATTAAGCTATTTAGTTTTTAATAATGTTATTAAAAACACAGTAGTGAGTATGTTACAGATTTAATATATTCTAGCTAGCTTAACATGTTGGTTTATGTTTATCTACAATTGCATCATGATCTTTAGTATATACCATCATTGTGTAAAATACCCTCTATGGTGTTTTGTAATATGTATCAAGTTAGTTATGTTTAAGTAAGTATATTGACTATTAATAGATAACCGTTGTGTCTGTTTGTTCTTTGTATGTGACTGTTACATTATATCTATATAAGTAATGATCTCGGTTTAATAACTGTATGTGGAAACATAATAAGAATGTGCAATATGAAATAGCATAGTATTTATAACAGAGCTATTTAGTTATCTTTTTCTTCTCTACTTCTTGTTAGTATATATTCTAAAACTCAACATGTATACATCATGAACTTAGTCTATGTACATGATGAATTTTTATCTTAAGCATAATAGTTATCAAATAATTTTTATTATAACCTAGACCTAGTGATTAACATTATAAAACTTTAACATGGTATTAGAGTAGGATTTTCATGACTTTTACATTACCACTGTAAAATACTCATAGTTTGGTGGCAGTTAGATGTATTTAATGTGATGTTAAGTATAAAAATTAATCATAGAGTTTCATTTTTCACATTTTAAGTTAATTATAAAAATTGTAGAGAGAGAACAATATAATAGCAATCTTTGCTGCTTAAAAGCTTGCATTCTAGCTCAAATTTCTTGTTTTTCTTGGCCTCTAAGTATTATTTCTTAAATTTATAATCAAAATCTCATGAAAGAACTTAACATTTTATAATTTTGTTATATAAATAGTCATAGAACTATGTGTGATGATGTGAAATCAAAGCGCATAATAGCTTTTGTGGTCAAAATTCAAACTTCAAAAGGTTCTCATTTTTTCTTTGGTTTTAGTATAACTCTTTGACAAAATGACTTGTAGTGCTATAGGCCAAGGACAAGCACAAGTTTCTTCTAAGAGGAATTACAACCATTCAAGAAATTCATTTGAACATACTTAGATAGAATCATCATCACCATCGCTACTGCTAGAATTACATAGCCACCATGACAATGCTCATATTGAAGTTGTATGATCAAAAGCTAATATAAAAAAAAAAAAATCAAATTGCACTTCATAATGAATTTACACTATGAAGTAGTGTTAAATAAGGCTAGAGACTTTGACCTACTTTTGTTAAAAGAAGAATACATTAGATATTTGATATCAAGGATCAATGTTTAGTATCATTATTATGATTTAACATTGACCATAAAGTTGAAGAAAGCTAGTAATGGTATTGAACTAAAGAAGTCAAGATGACATTGTTTATTAAGTTTGTGATGCTCAAAAATGATGTAGTGGTAAATAATTTTATTGGGACCTATAACAATAGCTAGTTCATTTATTAGTGAGGGAAGACTTTGAAATTTTCTAGATTACAAAAGAGGTTCCTACAACTTTTTCTTTCAAATGGTGAAAACAAATTATGCCTTAGAGAAGGTAATGTTTCCCAAGTACCGATTACTAAAATGTTTTGTCAATAAGTTTATAGACATCATAGCTTCTTATGTTACAATGAAGAATAGGAAAAATGGAATATCATAGCCTCAACTAAGTCTACTCTATGCCATGGAAAAAGAAGGGAGCCATGTGGACTAACTGACAATTTTAAAGATGGAGATGAAGGGGTATGCACTATTTTACTAAATAATGTATTCATCTGACTTCTCTTATGGCTACCTTCTTCTGATCTTTATCAAAGGTTTCAATAATTCTATTCTAATGGATGTCACTACATTAATGAAAAGCAAGAATAAGTAGCTGGTTTTATGATTATTCTGAGAAACCTAGAGTAAACCATCATGAAGATTCTAAAAAAGAAAGCATTCTTAAGATGTCATGTCTGAGGGGTGGAAAAAAATTGAGGTTGCCTACATGATATTGTCCATGGTGTATGTGGTATTGTAGCATTGTAGCTTTTAGAATAAGGTTATACACTTTGAGTCGACAATCAATTTTTCAAGGCATTTGTAGAAAAGAGTCTTGTAGAAGAAACTAAATTTAATAAAGAAGATTGAAAATATTTTGGAAATCTAAATGCAAATGACTTTTTATCTATGATCAAATACATGGTAAATAAGGACCTTAGTTGACTTTCAAAAATAAGTGTTATCATAGTGAGCAATGACTTGTTATATGATTTAATGTATACGAATTACACCATGTTGGACCATTACTTCAAAGCTAAAGCCTACAGTGAAATGTTGAGGAACAAAAAGATAGTGTTCAAAGTTGCTTTGGCATAGAATGAGGCACTAAATAAAGATATAATAGATACCTATAAAGTAAAGATAAATATGTCAAAGCATTTGCTAAATTCAAGGGAGAGGTTAAAGATGCACTAAACTTGATAAACAATCAATCACAAGAATTAGTGGCACTGAAATAAATAAGAGATACTATGGGTTCAATTACAAAAGTAGAGTTTACAATAAGATTGAAGGAGTTGATGATGCAAAATATGGAGTTAGAGGGTGATAATCTAATGATGTAAAATAAAATCTATGAAGAAAAAACTAACACCCTTAAAAATCATGTCAAAGATCTTACTTTACAAAAGAATGATATGACAGAAACCTTGAACAGAAAAAGAAGGAAGTTGTAGGACATGGTGATTGACTTACAAGAACAAATTATCACTAATAGTTTCATAGCCCATTATGTAGAATTGTTAAGCTTTGCTTCAAGAAAGTGTTAAGAACATTAGTCTAGTTCCACCATGTTGTCATTGTTGCTCTCAACAATTTTCAATGAGGTTGAAGTAAAATCTCAAAAAAGTTATGTTGAATATAAAATAAAAGAGTCACCTCAGGATGTTCCACCACCTCCTCTAAGTATTCCAAAAGAATCAATAATGAAGGATTTAGCTCCTGAAACGCAAGGGTCATTAGCCAATATTTTTGATAATATCATGAGTGTAAATATAAACTCTTTTATTGACTAATGATCTCTATTGTTTGTTTCTTATTTTAATCAATTTGTAACATCTCTCATTTGATGCTAAAGTTAATTAATTTTGATTTTTCATGATAACATATGTTTAATATTTTATAAATTCATTATGTTACAATATTTTTTAAAGGAGATATCTACCCCTAAGATCTCTAGTCATCTTTTCTTGCATTTTAGAAAATATTTAATAATGACCAAAATGAGTGGTAACAATTGTTTGGGAAAGAAATATTGCTCACAGTTATATTTTATTAACTCTTATCTATTTTACTAGTTAGAGATTCTATTGGTAATTCTTAGACCTTATGGTACTCACTTTTGAAATGCAATTTATCTTGGAATTCCACTCAAGTGTATTACTTCACATTGTTATCTATATTTATAAATCGTTAATTTTTGTAAGTTTTGTAAAGACTCATTATGATGTAGTGATCTTTTACACTTTATCTATTTAAAGTCATGGATTTGATTATAAATAGTAAAAAAACATTATTATTGAATTCATGTTAAGCTTGAAGGGTAGTGTTAAAGATTTGATGTATTCTAGTAAGCTTAATGAATGTGTGTGTGTGTGTGTGCATGCGCGTGCGCAGTTACACCATGATTTGTAGTATTCACCATCATGGTGTACAATACCATCCACGATGTTTTGTAATATGTATTAAGTTAGTTATATTTAAGTAATTATATTAACTAATAACAACTAATCATTATCTCTATTCATTCTTTGGAGTTTTAGATTGCTCAATGGTTTGTCAACCTCTAGAGTTTATTGCAGAATTATTGTAGCAAAAAATTGTTTTAGTAAGGAATGATCTAAAAATGGAAAATATTATCTCTTATACTATAGAGACTATAAAGAATTCTAAAATTTTTGATTTTTTACCTAATGATTTCTATAAATCTCTATCAAAATACATCACTTTGAGATACACATTTGTGCAAATTATTAGATCTATTCACTTGAATAAGGGTTTTACACTAGTGATTTAGGATATACTTGAATGTTATAGAATTAATGTTTTGCATTCCCACAATTTTTTGAATCCTTTTTTCTTGTTGAACTAGCCAACTTTGAAATGGCTGAGAAATCATTATATCTTAAAGTTTTATGGATCAAGAGAATACTTTTATTTCTCAGAAATGGAAAGTAAATTTTGATTCCTATTCTTCTAATTACTATAAAATTCCTTGCTAGATTGAATTAGAAAATATTCCTCTTAGTTTTTAAAGTGTTGAAAGTGAAATTATTGGTAGCATAGGCACAATCCTAAAGAAAAAGTAAAAAATTTACTAGATGGTATGCAGTGCACACATTATTTCGTAGAGATTGGCTTATGCTAGAGGAAGATAGAATTAAAACTCAAGGTTGGTAATTAGTGTTTTTTCCAGAAATTTACATAGTATAATTTGTAAGGATGTTGTAGCTATTGTCATCATCAAGACCATGTTATTGGATTCTATTATATTCTTAATAAAAAAATTTATTCATGAGGAAAAGAAACAATAATCTTGAAAAAAGGTAAACAATGGTAATTTTCAGGAAGCACAAATGAAATATTCTCCATTAAGTTATCAACCTTTTACTAATCTTTTTAATTTTAAACATGCTAGTAGAATCTTGATATCTATGGAAAAATAATGGAAATACAAATGCAGATAAATTTCACTCATTGCACCATGAAAATAAGAGGCCTGTACATACTACTTTCAATTTAATAACCCCAAAGGTATATTCTTTTCTCTCTACTTCTACTATTTTTAAATTTTTTTTATCAAATAATGCTTGTTCACTTATTAGTGATATAAATTGTGAGACAAATGTTGAGCTTGAAATCAAGAATGGGGGTCTCATCCCCCACATCTTAATGTTAGGTATATCATGGAATATTTAGGGCTTTTTTGATAAGTCATGAATAAAGATTACAAAGGAGTATCTTACAAACCAGTAATTATCTTTATATTTTTTTCTTGCAAGAAATTAGGATTTTAGTGCATGATATTAGTTCTGTTAGTAAATGCATTTCAAAAATTGCATTGTTTCTTTTGCTACTCATAAAGTTGATAAAGGAGGTTTTATTATTCTAGTTAATAAAAGATAGACTGAAAAAGTTTTGAATTTTGGTTTTGCGAACCTTAGAAGAGCTATTTTGATTACTTATCATAGTGAAAAAGGCAATTTTGATGTTTGTAATATTTATGTTTTTAATAGTTTAAAAGACCAATTAAAGGTTTAGAAATATCTTCTATCTCTACTTAAAGTTCATTGGATTATTGGAGGTGATTTTAATACCATTGAAAGTCATTTAGATAAACTTGATGGTCTTTCTCCTAATATGCCTTTTCAACAAGAAGAAGATTGGTGCAATTTTTTTTAAATATTAATTCTAATGTTAGATATTTATTTCCACATTATTCAAATGAGAAGCCTTAAAATTGGTGTTATTATCAACAAGAAAATTATAGAATTTATTATCGACTTTATTGATTTTACATTTATAATGTTTCCTTTTAGAAGCCTACAAGGATAGTTAAAGTGTACATAGATGTTACTTTGTTAGAGGATTTTTGAATCAGCATTTTCTCTTTGAAATTAATTCTTCATCCTTCTAAAAGCATGATCTTTTTCATATGAATGCTAATATATTCACAAGACCCAAAGAGAAAAATATTTTAAAGCCTTTATAAAATGTAGAAAAAAATGCACTAGAGATATTGGCTAAATTAATTGGTAACATCAAACTACTTGTATAGTTAGAAAATATGCTAAATGGTTTGAAAATTAATTTTGCTAAGTGTAAGGATCAATTTGAAGAAGATCTTGCAAAATATGTAAAGCAAATGTAAATTTTTTTAGACCAAAATTCCTTTAATTTTGAAACTCAAAAAACCTTGGCTAAAGATCATTATGCTAAACAATGTTGGGTTGCTTTTGAAACTAAAAGTGCTCTCACTAAAATTTGTATGGGTTTGCTAATAATTGAAGATGAAGATTGTAGGGTATTTTTTAAATTTCTAGAAGGAAATGATCAAGTATCTATCCTCGAATCACTTTATATAAATGATTTTTTCATTAAATATCTTGATACTATTAATAGGTTTTTAGAAAATCATTTTTGTTCTAAAAATTTTAGGAAGCAATCTTTTTAGGCCTTTAGTATGCATATTCCTTATCTTATAATAGAAGCATATCAAGGTATTCTTGAAGAAAAATTTATAGTAAAAGAAATCAAAATAGTGACCTTTAGTATAGTAGATGGTAAAGCTCCAAGTTTTGATGGTTTTCTAATCAAATTATTTAAGAAGCATTGGGATATCATTGAAGATGATCTCTTTCATGTTTTCTGAGAAGCTAGTAAAAAAGTTTCTCTTGATAAAAATATTAATAAATATGTGATTTATCTTATTCCTAAGAATTGAGATTATCAACATATTAGTAATTAGAGGCCTATTATTCTTCTAAAAAATATTTATAAAATTTTAGCTAAAGGCATGAATTATTGAATTCAAAATATTATTGACGGTATCATTAGACTAGAGCATACTGGTTCTGTTAAATGTAAACATATCTTAATACTAGTTTTGTTAAATGTAGAAATATCTTAAATAATGTCGTTGTAGCTTAGAAGGGAATGCAATAGGCTTCCGATACTAACCAAGACATTTTTTTTACTAAGTTAGATTATGTTAAAGCTTATGATAGAATTAAGTAGAACTTTATTATTTCTTGTCTTTATAAACTAGTGATAAAGTCAAATTCGTCATAATGTGACATTGCAGCAATGACGTTGTATCAATGATGCTACCACTCATGCTACATCATCATTGATATAATGCCTTAGGATATGTGCACCCCTATAAATATGACACTTGGGCACACAATCTAATAGCTTTTTCATTCAATCCTTAGGTAGACTCTTGCAGTTTGTTTTTATAGCTTGAGCAATAGAGTGAATGCTTGTAGTGTGGAGTAGAGTAGTTGTATGAAATCTTTATTTAAGTGAAGTGTACTTGGGCACAATTCATATCTAGAAATAAAGATCAAAATTATTTTTTATCATTGTAGCATCCACTTAGTTTTACTATTTTACTTAGCATAGTTTTTACTCTTTTCTTAGTTTAATTATTTATGTTTCCAAATACTTTACTTTATTTGTTCATTAGTAAAGCGGAATGAGTACAATTGGTTTCGAGCATTTTAAGTATAATCATTTGGCAATCCCAGTAGTGTTATAACTTGGTTCACCGAGTAGCATAATGCTTGGTAACCTAGTAACAATTACATGAGCCCAAGGCATGTATCGTAGGCCAAGACTAGATGCTCATTGCTATAGGCTAGAGTAGATTTACATTACTATTATTACTTAGATTTAGATTGTTATTCTTCACTTTCATTATGTTTGTAACTAGGAGTAATCAGAGCCTTACAACATCAATTATCATATGCCTCACTAAGAGCTAAGCCATACACTAGAACTTCACTAGCTCAAGGTGGGAAGATAGCGAACATGAACTTAAACTCAATTTAT
>MNCI01008575.1:79094-97898 GCA_015680685.1 Gnetum montanum
GCTAATCGTTACTGGGATCACCACACGTAACGCACATGCTCGAAGTGGTCGTACTGAGGCACTTAATTAGCCTAAGCGTAATGAGCAGGCGATTCCTTGACTAGCTATACACATCCGTAGATGCTCATAATCAAGTCGTACTCATTTCGCATTCTAGGAGATAAGGGTGAGAGAACCTCATCGCGATGAGCAGCCGATTCCTTGATTAGCCGTACACATTCGTCAATGCTCGTAATCAAGTCATACTCATGCCGCGCTAATGCAAGTAATAAATAACAGGTAAGAAATAATCGGTAATAAATCCTATTCCATGCACTGCAAGGTTTATCCACAAAGCTCATCTTTATTGCCGTACACAACTTACATTTAGGTATAAAGCTGCTCGAATAAAGATCCGTTCACTTGGGGACTCCTACTGCAGGTACATGGAAAATATTCTATCTCTGGAGTGATCAAACTACTAGAGTTTCCCTATTTTAAGCCTAGGATGAGGAATAAGGGAGTGCCGCCTCTTATTTATAGATTTTGTAGCAGACCGCGATATCGCGTACACAATATCGCAGGGGATGACGCGATATCGCGGTGCATGCGATATTGCATCTCATCATACCCCCATGACTAAATGAAAACTTATCCTCGAGTTCCTTACAATAATATTGGGAAGGTATGAAATTATTGAGAGGAATGGAACTAATGGGATGACATGTGAACGGATCATTATTACAAGACTTGACAAAACTGGTGTTCATGATAACAAGGGTGAACACCTTATTATAATGATATTAGGCCTTAGTTGGTAGCTGAGAAAGTGAGAGAGAAAGAAGTGTTGTTGCTGCCAATGCCCGGATTGTGCCTTCGTTGTCCATCCGTAAGCGTGCCATCGATCTTGCTCCTTGCATAGCTGCTTCAACGCTGCTCCATTCCAAGTGTTTGCTCCAGATCCAATCCGTTGTTGCATGTCCATCATCTGCACACATAACACAATCGGATATTAGCAAGGGTAATTGAATCATCATGTAATTGATACCTTGCTTTTGTGTAGGTCCATTGGCTAGGTTGTGGTATGGCTGATATGGATCTGGGAATATATTAATGATGACTATCGAAGGTGTAGGGGTTAGGAAGAAAATCAAAAAATTCGGGGTTAGGAGAAAATCGAAAAAATCAGGCCCCGTACCCCCATGACTAATCGCGAACCTCTAGTAGCAGTAGAATGGAGAAAGAAAAGGAGTAAGAAAGATAGATAAAAAGGGGCAATGATAGCATCGATGAAATGGATGTCAAGATGGTANAGTCTTAACCGCAAGAATTTACCAAAAAGAAAATAGTGCGTCAACCAAAATATATACACTAATGATACAACTGGCAATGAGGTGAATAATGGAGAGAAGGATGGAAAGAAGAGAATGGAATGAAATCCCAAGAACAAGGTGGTGTGCAGCCCCTTGTGTGTTTCATGATTAATGTGACTTGGCACATCTCATTTCAACTCCGGCCTTAAACCAACCATTTCCAGTGACTTCGCATTAACACATTTGGCTGAACCATCCTCTTGAGGTAGCAAGAATGCATCTCCAAAAGCCACCACCATTTCGATGAAACAAAGGAGAGAATGGGAAGCGAGAAGGGCCTTAGTTAGAGGGAACATTTTTGGTTCCATAACCAGTGCTTGTAGCCCAAGTTTTATTTCTTCTAAGGGGTGTGCTTTGAATTCTCACTTTCTTCTTGTTGTTTTTTTTGAGTTTTGTGTTTTTATGCATGAGAACCACACCATGTAAAGACTTTTTATTTTTATTATCTTAGCTTCCAATAGTTGGATAACATCGGAATGGTAAGAAAACTCAAGAAGAAAACATCCAAGAACCCAAGAGAACAGCCAACACAAAAGCATCAAGTTCCCTTGAAGTCACACCCTTTTCAATCCTTGAGTCCTTCCTTAGTTTGAGAAATACCCAGTCATCGATTCATTTAAGTTCTTATTAAGAAGGGGACTATACATTTCCAAGCCACGAGAGACCATAGAAACTGATGGATGGATGGATGAAGTGAACTCATTGCTTGCCATATCAAAAGAAACATACCTTAGTATCAACATTGTGACTTAAAGGTAAAAACCAAACATTAGCAATCAATATGAAAGTAGTTCATACCATCATTCCGAACACTTATTGGGTGACAAACTTACAGGGTGGATCACAAGCACACACACAAAAAATGGAAAAAGTATAACGATATTGGAAAAAAAAAACTAGAAAAGTTAAAGAAATTTGTAAAACAAAAATTAGAAAAGTTCAAAAAATTTGTAAAAACAAAATGTGTAAGACAAAAATGTTGTAAAAAAAACGTGTAAAAAAAATCGAAAAAGAACTGAGGGCCCCATATGATTAGCATAGGTGACCATCTCCCCCATGACTGAGTTGTAAGGGAGAGATCCGAAATAATGAGCGTTTGTTTGAATTTCGTAGAAGTGCCCACCTTCTCCCAACTGATGTTCTTAGGTTGAGGGGTGGAAGTTGGCGACGCTCCTATTTCAATGTGTCTATGCCTTTGTTGTTGGCATGGTTTTCCTTAGTTCATTCCATGCATATTTGGTTGCTCCTTCGAGTAGCTGTCAACCACGGGGTGTCTACTACTTGTTGTGTGGTTGCCACATACAGGCATCTTTGGTTCAAAGTTTCAAGAGCACACCTGTTACATGGAGGCATTTCCTCCATGTCATCACCTAATGAATTACTGTATGTGATGCATGGAACTTTCCTCTTCTCGGTCTTTTTGTAAATGTTTATCTTAGAAATTTCAAAGGAAAGATCATGGATCCTAAGGCATGCGTCTACTGTGCTCAGCCATGCCCTTCCCATTATAATTGGGAAGTCCCCTTCATTGTTGTTAACTTCAATCACCAGGAAATCAGCTAAGTAAGACCAACCACACACAGTGGTGATGATGTCCTCCACCAATCCTAAGGGAATGGTGATGGACTGGTCCACCAGCTCTAGCTGAATTTTGCTCTTCTTAAGTTGTGGCAGGTTCCAGGCATGATACATCTCTCGTGAAATTAAGTTGACTCTGGAACTTGAGTTAAGAAGAGCCCTATGTGGTTTATTTTCGGTGATCTGTAAATAGATTAAGGGACTCCTAGGGTCAGTTAGTTTCCTAGGAAGATGGCCTACCTTGATCCAGTCAGTTACGGTATGCGTTAACATAACCGTATGTGTTAAGCTCTGGTTTTGAACAGAAGGGTGCTCCGAAGTGTTAGATGGTGGAGGAGTGTACATGGCCCCAACTGCTTGTTGTTTTGATAGTTTGTCTAGGCTTTTGGTTCTGAAGTAAGGTCTTCTCTTTTTACAGTTGTTAGAACTAGCAGCGGGTTAGATATTTACAGCTCTCGCAATGTGACGTTGTTGCGGTTGAGGAGGAAGTTCCCCTTGCATTGTTGGAGCAGGAGATGTTATGGGAACTACTTGTGGTGGAAGAGGTGCGGATGGATTAGGAGGATGGTGTGGATATGGAGTGTCTCCCGGAGGAGGAGTCCTTTTAAAATACTCCCAAACTTGGTAGTGACGGTTGGGGGTTGTGTGACTCATAGAGTCACTTGGAGAAATCGGCTGCTGCACATAATATCCGTAAGGGTCAAGCTGCTGGTAAGGGTACTGATGTTTCGGCGATGGCATCCCCCATGACTGTGGGTATTGCCACTGCTGATGCTATCTGATGGGCTGTGGTGGAGTTCCACTTGGATAATACGTTAGTGGTTGGTGGAACTACCTTGGATTACCTTGTGGATAAGGTAACCTTCGGGGTGTTTGCCGTTGGTTGAGTCTTGGATTAAGCACGTACACCCCAGACTCCTATAGATGTGAGATGATGGGGCAACATCCCTTAGGATGGTCATAGTGGCAGATCTCACATCCACCATCATCATCCTTGTTAGAGTCCATAGCCACATCAGAGTTAGAGATTTTTCCCTGACCCTTGTTATTTGCAGGGCTTAAATCTCTCCACTTTTTCTTACCTTTGTTACTAATTTTTTCTACCTTAGACTCTTCTACAATTTTTAAGACAGTTTCAATTTTTGAGTCTAAGGAACTCCATACGTCATCTACCTTAGCCGCTATTTCGGTTATGAGTTTTTGAATCAGCAAGGTTTTCCAGTTCACCAACTCTTCGATTGGTGACTTATCCTCTTCATCACAAAACTTTACTCCCTTCTTTGGAAGGAAGGGATCGCGGTTGTATTCTTCCACACTTTCTCTTTTTCGTAGCTCACCTTCTTCTTTTGCTACTTGCTCCAACAAGCTACACTCTTCATGGGCTCTAAGTTATGAGAGTCTCCCTTGGGTGTAAGTCCCAAGGGTTCTTCTGGTTTCATACCTTAGCCCATTTATGATGTGATGAAGTTGATCCTGCTGAGCGTACCCATGGCCCGGGCAACGATGTAACAATGTGTAGTAGTGGGCCATGGCAGCATCCAAGGGTTCATATGTACTTTGCTTCCATCCTTGGATCTGCTTACGCAAATTGGACACTCTGGAGTATGTTTAATACTTTTCATTGAATAGTTCTAGCATCGTACTCTACCTCCTGATGGTTTCCAGTTCTAAGGACCGGTACCAGCTCTCTTCTTCTTTAGTCAGTATCCTTGGGAATAACTTAAGTTTTTTCCACTCATTTTCTATATTCTTCAAGGCACAGACATCATGGAATGCTTGTAAATGTTTTTGCGGATCAGCATTGTATCCCCCTTCAAATCGTGGGATATTGTTCATGTCTAATCGTTTGATTCGACTATCTTTCAAATGCCTTGTGGGAATCCTAACTGCCTTCGTTATGTCAAGCATACTTTGGGTTGTGAGTAGGGGCTCGTCATGATCATCTCTTTCATGACGCCTGTGATGTCTGCATTGTTCCCTACTCTCCCTACGTCCTTGCCCTTGTCCTCTCTCTCGACTTTCCTATCGAGGTCTTTCGTCCTTCTTACTTTTATCCTCACCTTTATGTTCATGGTGGCTACGCCCAGATGTGGTAGGAGAGGGTGAATGATGGGATGAAGAAGAAGAAGAAGGAGAACGATTGCCATGACAATGTTTCCTACCTTCTCTTCGGCTGCTACGGCCTCGATCGTGGTGACGATCAAAGTGCCCATCCTTAGCATGAGTGGTTGTTCCCTCTATGAATAGCTGGTGTTCACGGGCATCAGAACCAGGGATATGTATCTTTGATTGTAGGTTTTGATACCCTTCCTCCTCACCATCGTTAGGAGGGGGAACATCGTTTGTTAAAGAACCCGTGATAAGGGGTTCCTCATCTCCTATTTCGCTAAGGACATGTGGGACCTTGCCCTTCAAAAATGCATGTTGACTCTCCTGCCTTAAGTCTCTCATACATTGGGCATCTGTGGGATAATAATCCCTCATATCAAAATCTTCCGCAACGTATTCAGCATATAGTTCTTGCATGCGAATCTATGCCAAGGCACAGAAAAGCATGCGAGAGATTGATTGGTCTGGGGGTAACACAATGTTACCTTGCAAATCTCTCCACCAAAGCTATTCATCCTGATGGAGGATAAAAGTAAAATTAGGGATATACTCATCGGGATGAGTATATGTCATCTTATATTGTTTAGGACTTGGTTGATTTTGGTTATGTGTTTTATGTTGCCGACTATCTCGTGTATGGTCCTTAGGTGGTGAGTTGCTCTTATGAGAAGAAGGCATTTTTTATCGGTGTGCTAATTCACCATTATATAAATTTTCTCTTTTGATTAACCCAAAGATTCATTAAGGCTCACAATGACATGAGTGATATCCCTTATGTTCTATTCAACGCACAAACACTTAGTCCCCAACAATGGCGCCAATGATGAGTGGCGAGGTACCCCTACACTCAACCATACGAAAGGAGCGTAGCATGCGCGATCTGGTCGAACTCCACAGACTAAATTCCTAAACGTCCCATGGAACACTTGGGGTTAATCATTCGTTGTCTTCCCAGACTTACTTGTTGTTGTCACGATGTATGGTTAAGTAAGTCTGAGGTATATGATTTTTATGGTCTTTTATGGTTTTATNACTGTGGCTACCAAACGCTAATCGTTACTGGGATCACCACATGTAACGCACGTGCTCGAAGTGGTCGTACTGAGGCACTTAACTAGCCTAAACGTAATGAGCAGCCAATTCCTTGACTAGCCGTACACATTTGTAGATGCTCGTAATCAAGTTGTACTCATTTCGCATTCTAGGAGATAAGGGTGAGAAAAACTAATCGCGATGAGCAGGTAATTCCTTAATTAGCCATACATATTCATCAATGCTCGTAATCAAGTCATACTCATGCTGCGCTAATGCAGGTAATAAATAATAGGTAAGAAATAATAGGTAATAAATCCTATTCCATGCACTGCAAGGTTTATCCACAAAGCTCTTCTTTATTGCCGTACACAACTTGCGTTTAGGTACAAAGCTGCTTGAATAAAGATCTGTTCACTTGGGGACTCCTACTGCGGGTACATGGAAAATATTCTATCTCTGGAGTGATCAAATTGCCAGAGTTTTCCTACTTTAAGCCTAGGATGAGGAATAAGGGGAGTGTCACCTCTTATTTATAGATTTGGCAGCGGACCGCGATATCGCAGGGGATGACACGATATCGCGACAGCCACGATATTGCGTCTCATCATTCTTTTTATCTTTTTAATTCTAGACATCTTTGATAATTTTTTGTACTTTGTCATCATTTCATGCTTACATATTTTTGTCAATTTTCAATAAAACACACCAAATAAGGCAAGATGTAGTTCCAATAAGGTGAATATTTCTCTATATTATCAATTAGAAGGGACTGATTATCTATACTGTGAGACCACAACATCCATCTACCCATTCCAATAATAAGAGATTCTTACCATGTCCATAATGATATTCTTTTCATAATAAAACTAAGAATAAACTGATGATAATTATGCCTAGACAGAAGAGTGAAGAACCAAGTGGGAATGCAAAGAGTGTGACATCAAGAGGATTTGTGGATTATTTAGGATTACTAGTGTAAGTTTTATCCTCTTGCTAAGGATGTATTATATCCTTGTAGATCTAATGAAAAATGGAAGTAAGAGTACAATAAGTGCTACCTTACCATGTCACTGGAAGAACATGTTACCCATGCTTGAAGGTAGTCCTTTGGTAAGGTTGACATAGTTAAAAAATAAAATCCATGCATAGAATAAATTTCTAGGGGTCGCACTAGAAAGACATGTTACCCATGCCTGAAGGTAGGTAGCTTCTTAGGAGTCTAAAAAATAAAAAGTGCAATGAATAAACTCCTTCCTTAGATAATATGCCAAGTGGTAATACTCCTTGCAATAGTGGTAGTCTTATGGTTGTGAATCTTAGGGATGAAATAATGCAATGTCATTGAAAAGTGATTTGGACTTGGTTTGAATCTTGGAAAGAAGGGTTAATGATTACTTTAACTATCAACTACACACAAGAATTCATTATGCCTAGGGTAAGATACCTCACGTTCAAAGTTTAGCAATCCTTTTTACAATCCATCTTACCTCATTGTATATTTAATCATAACTTTGTAGTTTTGTAAATTATAGTGTTATTTTTCCAACTTGGTGATACTCACATGTGTGTTTTGCTAGACAAGTATTTCTTACATTCAATTCTTGAGTGCCTAAGGACACTTTTAGATGTGGATATGCAAGGGAACTAAGGGCTGGAGCCTACTTTGGGGAGGATCCACTTGTATAACTCTTGTATTTCACACTTGGTAAGCAATTCCACATTATCTTATACATTTCAAAACATCTAATAAACTTCCCATAACATTTAATAATCTATTCATACATTCAAAATTCATTACCCATTTGTTATCCATCGAATAAAATTTCGTTGCTTGAGGTTCCTTCCTCATGAACTTTGAACGTCAAATTGTTGAAAACTATGCATCATTCATGGTCTATGACTCTCTAGACAAGCTTTTCATCTTCTAGACATTCCATTTGACTCACTTTTTCTAAGAAAAATTGATGAAAAATTTGAGCTTTTTAACGATGACGTTGTAGTTATGATGTTGTAAGCACCTATAATGTCGCACATATAAAAATGGTATATATACATGTGGGAGTTAGTGAAATTTTTCACTTCATCATTTTGCAACAAGAGAGTTTTTGCAGTTTTCTTTCTCACAACTCTTGCACCCTAGCTTCCAAAGGCCTTAACTTTGTCATTGTAGCTCCAATTTCAAAAATTATTGAACCTTGTTGATCTCAGAGTGCTTAACTTAGTCAAGGAAGGGAGGGGGGTGGTGGGAATGCAATGGGATGGGGGGAAGGGTGCATTGTGTGATATAATCGAAAATTTGAGCCAAAAATTCCTAACACTCGAAAGATACTATAAAAGGTAAGTATGAAGAGATAATAAGAATCTTAAAGTTAATCAAGAAAACTAAGGCCAGAAAGACTTAGACAATACTCCTAATAGATCATATCAACTATTTTAGGTTATAATAAGCAAAAAAATGATAGAAGATTGATGAGTGGGAGGTACCCCTACACTCAACCATACGAATACGACCGTAGCACGTGCGATCTGGTCAAACTCCGCAGACTAAGTGCCTACATGCCTCATGGAACACTTAGGGTTAATCATTCGTTGTCTTCCTAGACTTACTTGTAGTTGTCATGGTGTATGGTTAAGTAAGTCTGAGGTATATGATTTTTATGTCTTTTTTGTTTTATCTCCTATGCTAGTGAGGTGGAGGGTTGAAGAGACTAATTGACTAACTCTAACTAACTAACTAAGTCTTAATTAGCCTAGCATCAGCATTCGTTCCCACTTACCGTTCACACCCTGAACCAATGCAACCTTGGTTACCAAACGCTAATCGTTGTTGGGATCACCAAGCGTAACACACGTGCTCGAAGTGGTCATACTGAGGCACTTAACTAGGAGAGAAGGGTTGAGAAAGATTCAGTAACTAATAAAGCAATTAAATGACAAATAATAAATAACAGTAAATAAAGTCCTAATTAGCCTATTCCATGCACTGCAAGGTTTATCCAAGAAGTTCATCTTTATTGCTGTACACAAACTTATGTTCAGGTACAATGTCTGCTTGAATAAAGATCCGTTCACTTTGGAGTTCCTACTGCGGGCACATGGAAATTAATCTATCTCTGGAGGGGAAAAACTACCAGAGTTCCACTGCGGTCTAGCCTAGGATGAGAAACAAGGGAGAGCCACCTCTTATTTACAGATATGATGGCACATTGTGATATCGCGTACGCGATATTACGGGGGATGACACAATATCGCATCCCATCAAAGGTCATAAGTAACTAAAAGATATAATACTTAAGGAGTTCCTTTTTGCAAATTGTTCTAACTTTGTAATCATAATATGATAAGAACTTGATCTAACCAAAGGTATGAGAAAGGTAGAGAACTATTAAGAATTGATGTGAAAACTTTAATAATTTTAAATCCTTGTTGATTATAGATGGTTCCAAAGAGAATACCAGAAGGAGGACCTTTACAACACGAGAGCAAAAGACCAAGAGGCCATGGGAGAGGCTGAATAGGGGAACAAACCCCACAAGTAGAACATGCAAAGTATGAAGTTAAATCATACATTATTCATAAAAAAACTCTTGCCATAGAGCACTTTGTCCAAGGAGAGGCAGATATTCCAAAAGCATCTAAATAAGGATAGTGTTATACATTGTCACCAGAATGCCTCTAGGTCATCTATGAAAAATCAATCATGTCCACGGTTATCGTGGAATTGAATTTTGGTTAGTTTATGGAATTTCCTTCAAAATTAGTAAAGACACAACTCCAAGAGTCTCCATTATGGTTCACACTAACCAATAGTAGATAATGGTACTTAGGAGAAATGTACCAATTTTGGTAAAATAAAAAGGATGATGTAATAGTTAAAATCAAAGGAGTCTCTGTGCCATACCCAATAAAGAGGGCATATGGAAAAGAAGACAAGGATAGAAGATGAGAAACTTCAAGCACTCCTTAATAGATATCAATTCCAAAAGCTTGATAATAAAGGAAAGAAGCCGATAGAAGAGCCACCACCGCTTGGAACATGAAGTACATCAAACTCCTTCAGTTTTTGATTTTGTTTTATTTGTCATGTAATTGTGTCATTTTGTACACACCACTATGACATTCCAAGTCATGTAAATAGTTAGTCGAATCTGCCTCCTAATTTTGTAAGGAACTTTATCTTCATTTTGTTTTAACTCGAGGATGAGTTTCTAGTCAGTCGTGGGGGTATGATAAAGTTAAATTCATCATAATGCAACATTGTATCAATGATGTCATTGATACTGTACTATCCAAAATCGTCGGTCTCCGGCTAGAATGAAATAGAAACCTAGAGATCCCTGGACATGCATAGAAGACCCTACCTTCGCTTGAGGGCAAGCTGGAATTAACGAAGGCAAAGTTCCTTGAGTGGTCTGCACGCGGATCAGGCATGGATTTCCCCGAACGTACACCGATATACTGTACACTGGGTTATACGTAAACGGCGTAACAGATGTAAAACCGAGCGTAAACGTACAAGAATGTAAACAGTAAGCACACAAGAATGAATGAAAATTGTAACAAATCTTGGCCAAAAATGCAGCAATAGTATTGCATAATAAAAATTGCAATGCACCGGTATAGACGCAGTTGTGGGTCTGACACAAGGCAGACGAAGAGCCCTGGTGATGCGGAGGGAAGAGGGTATGCTGGTTTGGACTGTAGGCACAGCGTGAAGGGTCGAAGTCCAGTGTATAAGATTTTTTGCTATGATTTGTTTAGCGTCTCTATTTTTTTCTCCCCCGGTTTGCCCAAAATTTCCCCCTCTTCGTTCTAGTGAAAAATTGGGGTTTTTATCAGGTTTTTGGGCGTTGGATTTGGATCTGGAAGGGTATGAGTGGCCGTGGATGAGAGGATTTCGGGTCAGATGACATGGATGCCAGCGTACATGGATGTCAGCATACAGCATGCCAGCATACATGGATGCCAGCGTAGATGGATGCCAGCGTACAACATGCCAACGTACATGGATGCCAGCATATAGGATGCCAGCGTACAAGATGCCAGCGTACAGCATGCCAGTGTACATGGATGCCAGCGTACAACATGCTAGCGTACAAGATGCTAGCGTACAAGATGCCAGCGTATAGCATGCCAGCGTACACCAAAAATGTACCTAACGTACACACATGAAAATGATTCATTTTAAGGTCAAAACTTGATTTTCGGGTGCCTGTGATGATGCCCAATAGTTGCCCCACCTCTAGGAGTTAATTTCAGGTGAAAATCTCGTTGTTTTGGGTTGTTTCTGGTGGTGTACGTTGGGTTGCACGTTGGGCGTGCAGAGTACGTATGCTCAGTGTACAGGTCATGGAAGTGCATCATTTCAAGGTTGAAACTTAATTTTTGGGTGCCTGAAAGCTATTGGGAACCCTGGTGAAGGTCCTTAGGCACTCAATTCTGGCATGTTTTGACTCATTTTTGGGGCCCAAAAGTTGCTCTACGCTGGCTGCATGCTAGGCGTACAAGAATGAAAGACCATCATTTGGAGCCCAAAATTTGATTTTCAAGTGCCTGAGAGCTGCTGGGGACCTTGGGGAAGGTCTTAGGGGGTCTAGACGCTCAGTTCTGGCATGTTTTGACTCATTTCTAGGGTCCAAAATTTGCTCTACGCTGGCTGCACGCTGGGCGTAGAGGAATGAAAGACCATCATTTGGAGCCCAAAATTTGATTTTCAAGTGCCTGAGAGCTATTGGGGACCTTGGAGAAGGTCCTAGGGGTCCATACACTCAATTCTGGCATGTTTTGACTCATTTTTGGGGCCCAAAAGTTGCTCTACGCTAGTTGCACGCTAGGCGTACAAGAATGAAAGACCATCATTTGGAGCCCAAAGTTTGATTTTCAACTGCCTAAGAGCTACTGGGGACCTTGGGAAAGGTATTGGGGGGTCCAGACGCTCAGTTCTAGCTTGTTTTGACTCATTTCTGGGGCCCAAAAGTTGCTCTACTCTAGGCTGTACGCTGGGCATGTATAGGCCAGCATATAGGATGCATACTTAGTGAAAACCAAGTATTTTGAGCTCAAGATTTGCTAGGTTTGATGCCAGATGCCATTTGAGTCTTCTATGGGTCCCATGGAACCATTTCTTATTGAGTTCGACTTTGCTTAAAGCTGTCTGTGAGGCCCTCAAGCTTCAGTCATGCTGGGGAGCATCATGACTTAGCTCGATTCTTGTTGGAGAAGTACTAAGTTCAGAATTTTGTGGTGTTTCAGATACGAGGTCATCAATCATGCTACATTATCATTGATACAATGTCTTGGGATGTGTGCATCCTTATAATTATGACACTTGGGCATGCAATACAATAGCTTTTTCATTCCATCCTTAGGTAGACTTTTGTAGTTTGTTTTCATAGTTTTAGCGATAGAGTGAATGCCTGCAGTGTGATGTAGAGTAGTTGTATGGAATATTTATTTGAGTGAAGTATACTTGGGCATAGTTCATGTTTAGAAAGAAAGATCGAGATTGCTTTTCATCATTGTAACATCTACTTAGTTTTACTGTTTTACTTAGCATAGTTTTTACTCTTTTCTTAGTTTAATTATTTATGTTTCCAAGTACTTTACTTTATTTGTTCATTAGTAAAGAAGAATGAGTGTAACTGCTTTTGAGCATTTAAATGTAATTTTTTGGTAATCTTAGTAGTGTTATAACTTGGTTCACCTAGTAGCATAATGCTTGGTAACCCAGTAACGATTACACGATCCCAAGGTATGTATGGTAAGCCAAGACTAGATGCTCATTGCTATAGGCTAGAGTAGATTTACATTACTATTATTATTTAGATTTAGATTATTATTCTCCACTTTCATTATGTTTGTAACTAGGAGTAATCAGAGCCTTACAACATCAATTATCATATGCCTTACTAAGAGGTAAGCCATACATAAGAACTTCACTAGCTCAAGGTGGGAAGACGATGAAACTAAAATTAAACTCAATTTCTAGTATAATAACATTATCCATCTATGGATTATGATTGGGTCATGCATGAATACTTGTGACTTGTATGGTTGAGTGTTGGATGCTTCACCGCTCATCAACTAGGATTTGGTGATTATTTTATTTGTCTTGTCAATACCTTACTCACTAATACAAATGCTCAAGTAACTATTAATTTTGGATTAAGTTCTTCTTTTTCTCAATGGTTATTTTATTAATATTGTTCTCTATCTCTCTATCTTTTCATTATTACTACAAACTTTATTTCATATAATCTACATTATGATTTACAAAGGAATACCATTAAAAGAATTTGAATTGATAATCAAGGTATGTAATTGCTGAATATGTACTTTGTAGATTATTCTTTTTTTTATGATCAATAATTTTTTGCAACATATCAATACTCTTTTGGCTAGAGTGAATAATTACTACATGTTATCTAGCTCTTAGATTAATTAGCTTTTATTAAGTTAGAATATGTGAAAACTTATGATAGGATTGAATGAAACTTTATTATTTCTTATCTTTATAGACTAGGATTTGGTGATTATTCATTTTATCAGCACCCTGCTCACTAATGCTAATGCTCAAGTTAGTACTAATTTTAAATTAAATTCCTCATTTTCTCTTCAATGATTAGATTCTTTTTTTGATGATCTAATATCTTTAAATTTTTTAAATATTATTATTCATTTTTTTGTATTTGACACCCCTCCCCCTCTATTCATTCATTGGATATGACTGTTTCATTATAACTATATAAGTGATGATCTTGGTTCAATAACTATGTGTGGAAAAATAACAATAATGTGCAATATGAAAGAGCACAGTATTTATAACATAGTTACTTAGTTATCTTTTTCTTCTATATTTTTTATTAGTTTATGTTCTTGTATTTGATATGTATATACCGTGATCTTATTCTATGTACATAGTGAATGTTTATCTCAATCACAATAAGCATTAAATGGTTTTCATTATATCATAGACATTGTGATTAACATCCCAAACCTTTAACAATGTACATAAACTTCATTTGTTAAAAGGGGTAATTTATGAAAGCAAGCGTAGCCATGTCTTAAAAATACAGCTCTAGAAATTGCATAATTCCTAGAAGGATTCTATAGCAACTAATTTGCATTTATAAAATTAAATAATTAAAAATGTCACATACACAAATCAACTATCTTCTTAGTATTATTAAAATAGTTTCTATGATCTAAAGTCACATATTTTTAAAATACAACATTGTAAAATCTCACCAAAACATGGAAGATAGTTACCTAATAACTAGGATATGAGATGCTATGAGATCCTCTAAGAAAAATGACATGCATTAACAAAGATAAACAAAATCTTCATGCAACAAATACAAAAATATGTGAATGTAACCTTTTTTGAAGATAGTGTGAGATGTGTCCTTATGTGGACCATCAAATTTACTCTCAATTTTATATTTCATGTCATGTTTAATTTGAAGTCATGTAATGTTTTTAGATTTTAAAAGTTGGGGGTCGTAATGAGTTATTAGCAGTTAGTTCTTTATTTTCCAAAGTTTCAAGTTTATGTTTTATTTCATGTATGTGCATGTACATCACTTTTGTAATGGATGATTGTCCCATATGTAATTATCTTCAAAGTGAGGCATTTCAAAAAGGATAGAAAGAAGTTCACTTCTTCATTATAAACTTGATATGAGCACTTTATTCCATTTCTAAGTTGAATATAATAGAAGAAGTGTGCTAGTAGTTTCTTAAGCTTTGATGTGTACATTTTCTTTTTGTTTTCATATTCTTACAGCATTGTGTTCTCATAATGAGTTAAATTCATCATAATTCTTATTTAATTATTACAATGTTTTTATAATTTCTCACAATCTGATCATAATTCTCATTCTCATAATTTTATTTCTCAATTTTTAGTTCATATTTGTTAGTGTTACAAGCATTTCAATTACATATGGAAGCTCATGTTTATGTTTGAAGAATCTATGTCTTAGAAGATCAATTGGAAGTGTTTAATGATTTGAATTGATAACTCTAGCAATGATTTCATCCATTTCTTATTGTAGAATCTTTGCATGTTGGAAGATTTGTTATTTTGACATTTGAATCAGTGTTTTATGTTAATTTGTAAAGGTTTTGGAAAGTTCTTTTTGAATTTTTCATCATCTTCACCCCTTTTCTCAAAATTTCAAAAGCATTTAATGTTGTATGCCAAATTGGCATTAAGGATGATTCATTTAATGTTGTCTTATAGTTATGGACATTTGGATTCTAGGTCCAAGCCCTTAGAGGTTTGATTTATTGTTGTTTTCTCAAGCATGTCATTTTTATAAGTTATTTTAAGGCTCATATCATGAATTCAATTTGCATATCATTATTAACATCATTTCATGTCTGTTTGTGGAGGTTTTTTTTTTAGTCTTTGATGTCTCTCAGTATTAAAACCAAGGTTTGAGGAATATTTAATGTTATTTACCCTTGAATCAAGCATTTAATTTTTTAAGTTGTAAGTTATATTACTGGACATAAATTCCAACAATACCAATCAATATCATTGTTCAGGATATTGATTTTCATAGATTCAATGATACCAATTGATATGTTCATATTCTAAAAATTTGAAATCCTAAACATATTCTTGGCTATCACTCTAGTGATTTTAATTGATATAGTTATTTTTCATCTTGTTGCATAACATTCCAACAATGTCAATCAACATGTTTCTAGGAAAATCTAAAAAGCTCCTCACCTAGATATCACTCCAATGATAAAGAACAATAACCAATAGAAGGATCTTGATTCCAATCACCCTCAACAATGTCTAATAATAGCATCATATTTGTGAGTGATTTCTTACCATTGGGGCTAGATCTTGGGTATTTTTGTTTGTGATTTAGCTACATTCTTCTATTACTAATCTCCAACAATTCTAGCTTATTTTTCCTAAGCTTACTAGAATAAAGAAAATAGAAAATAATAAGGGGTCTTTAATCCTCTTTTTATTTAGGGAAATGAAGTGCATAAAAGGCTCAACTTCTCTATTATTAGTTTTTTTTTATGCTAATCATCCACCTCCACCAAAGATAATAAAACATAACATGAACAAACATTGTTAATTTTAATATTTGATGAGTAGTGAGGTACCCCTACACCCAATCATACAAATCACAAGCATTCACACATGATCTGGTTGAACTCCACAGACCTTGAGTTCCCAAGTATACTAGTTCTAGGAAGTGAAATCCAATTGAAATGATTGTTGTCTTCTCAATTCCACTCGTGAGGTACAAGTTTATGGTTAAGTGCAATTGAGGTATATGATTTTTATCATTTTATGTTTTGTAAATTTAATCGCCTAGAGCAAGAATAGAGGGTAAAGTAATTTGATATTTAATTTATCTATTGCTTAGCTAGCATAACACAAGTACCCATTCCCATTCCTTGGAGACATCCTAAATGCATGTAGTATTGCTGGGTTACCAAACATTAACCATTTTTGGATTACCAAGAGCTACACGTATGCTCGAAGTGGTCATGCTTGTGTTCATTAACAACTGGAAATTAATTGCTTAATTAATGTGCATTAAAGTAAAGTGCATGAATAATAAATGCATTACAAGAAACATTAATCTATTCTCAATGCTGCAAGACTTATCAAAAGGGCTCATCTTTATTTTCGTCACATTGTTATGCTTAGGTACATCAGTGCTTGAATAAAGGTCCGTACACACTCAGACTCCTGCTGTGGACAGTTAGAAATATTCTAACTCTAGAATGACTCAATTGTAAGAACTTTGTTACTCTATGCAAAAACTAACGAAAAAAATTGCTTGCAAATCGTGTGCCCAAGCGCTATATTCATAGGTTGGCATATACCTTGTGATATCAGATATTCGACATTGCATGTTGGGCTCTGATATCATGTATCTGATATCAAAGCACATCAAAAAATGATTCATCATATCCCCATGATTGAATAAAAAGTCGTCCTTAAGTGAACAAGAGGAGAAACAAGCTCTTTACAAAATATCGGGTAGGTATGTGATTATTGACTGATATTTAGACTAACTTAGATGGAAAAAATAGACTCTAAGTGCTCAACTGTATGGATTACAATCTTTTACAAAATTGGATGTTCATGACAATAGAAGTGAATGCCCCAAACAAACTAACATCCAACTCCTCTTGGGAGTTGAAGAGCGAGGAAGAAGATTCAACGATCATCAAGAGTCCTTGTCACATGGTGCTATTATTTATCCTTTGATGAAGATAGTCTTGCTTCTAGTCTGTGCTTCCCACTACAATCATAACAAAATCATAGATTAGTGTGCAATGTGTAACGAATAGCTTTGAAGTACCTTGTCTCATTTGTGGTTACACTTGGCGAGGTTGTGATTATGGTGGATTGATTTTGTTAATAGTGTTAGCAGGGAAGTTGAAAAATAGTTCAAATGGATAAGCAATTCATTAAATGCTGAAAGTTTAAATGTGATGAAATGCTTAAAGAGGGTTTAAGAATTCATAGTAATAAAAAGATGATTTATTGAGAAAACATTGTGAAGATACGCAAAATTGGATGTCATTGATGAGACATGCAAAAGGGTTTGATTGTAAGAAAGTCTAAGGGTAAAGAACTTAACTAACCCAACCAAAAGATATGCAAGTGGGTCCTTCCCAAAGTAAGCATAGGTCTTTTATTGCCCTTGCATAACTTCAACTCGAGGAGTCCATGGGCTCTATGGATGATTAATGATTACAGAGAGTTAAAGACAAAAACTTGGAAGAAACTACCTAAGAATTTTGACACATCAAACCAGAACATTGAACAAAAACATGAAACCGTCAATGAGGTGAGACATGGATAGCATAGGCAAAAGAGAGAGAGAGAGAGAGAGAGAGAGGAATAGAGTTCCTGATTAATGTCACATGGAGTCCCTTATGAGTTTTATAGTTAAATGACTTGATAAGATCAATCCTTAGTACAAACCAATACCAACCACATTTAGTGACATTGCATTACCATTCTAAGATCAGTCCACTCCCCTAAGACATAAGAGTGCTCACACAGAACAACCACCATTCATTATTAGAGAAGAAAAGAGAAGTAGGAAGTGAGAAAGGGCCTTAGTTAGAGGGGACCTTCAGGCATGGGTAACATTTCTTTCTAGTTCCATAACTAGTGCTTGTAGCCTATTTATTTTGTCTAAGGGGTATGCTTCAAATTTTCATCATTTTTTTATGATGGGAACCACACCATGCAAAGACTTATTTAGCTTCTTATTATTGGAAGACACGGAATAGTAAGGAATCCATCAAAACACACATGCATCCAAGTAACTAGAAAGGTACAAAGAATACTAAAACCCCTTGAGGTCACACGTTGTTCAAACCTTTGAATCTTTTCTAGATTTGGAAACTACAAAAGGCACAAGTTTGTTAAAGTTTTATTAATGAAAAAGAGATTGCACACTTCTAAAACAAGGAAAACCATGGAGTCTGTGGATGGGTGGATGTTGTGGACTCACTACCTATTACATGAAAAAGAAACCATGTCCTAATTATCAATAAAAAAATTCAAAGCTAGACTCCAAACACCAACAATCAAATAACCAAATAGCACATGCCTACATCAATCAAACACAATGTACTTAGTTGACAACATAACACATTATTATTAAAACATAATAAGAAAATCACATCCAAAATAAAGGAAAATTGATGAGTGGCGAGGTACCCCTAC
>MNCI01008575.1:114469-158764 GCA_015680685.1 Gnetum montanum
GGTCATATCCCAAATTAACCGGAATAGATCCTAGGATATGCCAACATAGGATTTACACCGACCCCTCCATGAAGCCTTGAAGATAACCGCAGAGGCGTTTGAACCCAAAGCTAAAGCAAGTAGTCAAGGAAGAAATCGAATAGCTTCTCAAGGCTGGGTTCATATACCCCATTGCTGATAGTGAATGGGTTAGCCCCTTAGTTATTGTGCCTAAAAGGGAGGCAAATAGAGGGTGTGCATAGATTTCAGGTTACTGAATATGGCAACATTCAAAAATCACTTTCTGTTGCCATTTGTTGACCAAGTTTTAGACACCATCACAGGGCATTGCTACTACAGTTTTTTTGGATATAATCAAATACAAATAGCTCTAGAAGACCAAGCCAAGACTACGTTCACCAGTCCTTGGGGAACATTTGAATACAAATAGATGTTGTTTGGCTTGTGCAATGCCCCTGTAACATTTCAATGACTAGTTCTAAGCATCTTCCAACATTAGATAGGAAATGGTGTAGAAGTCTTCATGGACGATTTCTCCACCTATGGAGTAAATTTTGATCAAGCCTTGGACCAATTAGAGCAAGTGTTAAAAAGATGTGTAGAAACCAATTTGAGGCTCAACTAGTAGAAAAGCCATTTGATGGTCCAAGAGGGCATAGTACTAGGGCACAAAATCTCACACATAGGGATAGAGGTAGACCCTAAGAAAATCAAAGTTATCCATGGAATTACCCATCAACCAAAAACTATCAAAGATATTCGATCATTCCTTGGACATACTGGCTATTGTAGGAGATTTATTGAGAACTTTTCAAAGGTTGCCCTCAACCTTGACCTTGATCTAACATAGAAACAATAATTAGTAACCCTTAACTTGCTAGATGAAAACCAATTAGTTGCCCTATCATCTAACGAATTACACAAGGCATTCAATAAACAACGTTATGACCTAAGAATTAGGAAAGTTAAATATTAGCTAGAAGATAAGGTTCTCTACTAGAATCCCACACATGTGGCACAACGTACTAAATTTCAAACACTGTGGGAAGAACCTTATATTATTTATGCAAATTTTTCTTTAGAGGCCATGAAAATATACAAACCTGAGAGCCTGGATAAGAAAATTTTGATTAACGTGCAACAAACCAAACCTTTTCATGAGCTTAGAACAACTAGTACACATGCTACCTCTGTTGATGGACAACCTTGCTCACTATTTTGGATCTCCTCCTTCCAACTTAGTCATGGGAGAGATGGCCACCTATGCTAATTGTTTTAGGCCCTCAGTTATTTTTGAATTTTTTGTTTTACACATTCTTTCAACTTTTCTTATTTTTGTTTTACACCATCGTTCATATTTTTACTTTTTCTTTATTTGCTTGATTACTTTTATTCGTCATTCAATAAGTGCTTATGATGGTGGATTGAATTCTATCATATTGATTGCTAATGTTTGGTTTTTACCTTTGAATTATTATGTTGATATTAAGGTTTGGTTCTTTTGGTAAAACAGATAATGAGTCCACATCATGCACTTATCCATACAACTCTATGGTCTCCTTTGGCTTGGAACTGTACAGTCCCTCTTTTCTAAGTAAACTTTTAATGAATTGGTGGTTGGGTATTTTTCAAACCAAGGAAAGACTCAAAAGATGAGAAGGGTGTGATTTCAAGGGGATTCGATGCATTTGTGCTGGCCATTCTCTTGGGTGCTTGGATGCTTTTTCTTGGGTTTTCCACCATTTTGACATTGTTCAAAAATTAGAAAGCCGAGTGAATAAAACTAAGTCTTTGCATGGTGTGGTTCTCATGCAAAAAAAATAAAAAAAAAATAAACAACAACATGGGAATTCAAAGCACCCGCTTAGACCAAATAAAAGGGCTACAAGCACTAGTTATGAAACTGGAAAGACATGTTACTCATGCTTGAAGGTTCTCTCTAACTAAGGCCCTTTCTCACTTCCTGCTTCTCTATCTTGCTCTCCTCAAGATGGTGGTCACTCTTTGTGAAGGCATTCTTGTTACTTCAAGTAGATGGATTGGTCAAGTGTGTTGATGCGAGGTCACTGGATGTGGTTTGTTTGAGTCTAGATTTGGGATGAGTTCTACTCAGTCACATTAACCATAAAATACATAAGGGACTTTACACAACCTTATTCTTGGGATTCCATTCTATTCCCTCCTCTCCATCTTTCTTTCCATTTTGTACCTCATTGCCGATTTTATCATTAGTCCATTCTAGGTTGATGCATTTTTTTTCTTTGATGAATTCTTGTGGGTAAGTTTTTAACTCTTGTTTCCAAATGAAATTCCTAGAGTCTACAGACTCTTTGGTTTGTGGGTTTGTCAGGGCATAAAAGGCATGAGCTTGCTTTGGGGAGGACCCACTGGCATTCCTTTTTGGTGCAATTTTTAAGTTCTTTGCCTTAAACATTTTCTACGATCAATCATCTCTTGTTTCATCACCATCCATAACATCCATTTTATTAGCATTGCCATTGTTATTTTTTTCCATCTTTCTTGTTCCTCATATTTTTCCATCTTATAGCTACTAGAGGTTCGCTCTTAGTCATGGGGGCCCTGGCACAAATTTTTCAATTTTTTCCATTTTACTAATTACCTAACCCATACACCTTGGGTAGTTGCCAGTGATAAATCTCCTAACCAATTTTTTCCATAACCATAACTCAGCCAATGTGCTTCATATTGAGGCAAGGTATCAAATGCATTGTGGATTATCTATCCTTACTCATTTGTGATTGTGTTGTGTGTGCATATGGTGATCATACAAACAATGGACTGGGCTTGGAGGAAGCACTCAGGATGGACCAGAACTAGAGCATTTATGAAAGGAGCAAGTCTGGTGGTGTGGCTATGGATAAATAATGGAAGGTGCAATCTCAACATTGGTGACAACACGCTTCATTTTCTTTCTTTCTCTTTCTCTACAAGTTGCCAAATAAAGGCTTGGATGTCATTTATATACAAGTGTTCACCATAATGTTGTAATATGCTCATTGATCCGTTCATTGGGCACGTTGAGTCTGTCATCCCATTCCACCATCAGTTGTCAATTAGTCAATAATCCCATACCTTCCCAATATTTTGTAAGGAACTTGAGGACACGTTTTCATTCAATCATGGGGGTATGATGAGAGTAGTTACTCTAATAATTAAAGTGGTTAAT
Organism: Gnetum montanum; assembly: GCA_015680685.1. NCBI lineage: Eukaryota > Viridiplantae > Streptophyta > Gnetopsida > Gnetales > Gnetaceae > Gnetum > Gnetum montanum. The sequence continues at coordinate 117,657 of MNCI01008575.1, forward strand.
CTAATTATTAGAGTGGTTATTATTAGAGTAGTTATTCTAATTATTAGAGTGGTTATTATTAGAGCAGTTACTCTAATTATTAGAGTGGTTATTATTAAAGAAATTATTCCTGGGTTACTCCAGGGCCTATAAATATAGTGCCCAGGTGCACAATAGGGGGAATTCAGAAGAAGAAGTCTTGTAGCAGTCAAGTAGCAAAACTCTTATAGAGTATTTTTTAAGTGTAGGCAGTAACAGGTCTAAGTGTGGACGGATATTTATTCAAGCATTGTGTACCTGAGCACACCTTGTGTATGGTAATAAAGATGAGTTCTTGGATTCATCTTTGCAGCAATTGAGATTTTTTTCTTACTCATTTCCTTTATTTTATTTTCTTTTGCATTTATTTTATTTTATGCACTTTACATTTCTGTTATTAGCATAGAAATTCATTTTGATCAATTCAGAAAGTCGTTAAATTACACTCAGTACGATCACTTCAAGCATGCATGTAATACTTGGTAACCCAATAACAATTAGCGTTTGGTAATCCCAGTAGTGTTGCACTAGTTTAGGATGTGTACGACAAGTGAGAACAGATACTGGTGTTAGGATTAGTTAAAGCCTAGTTAAAGTTAAGTTAAATTATTCACTTAGTTATCTCTCTCTTTCCCTATTAGCACAAGACATAAAAACATAAAAGCTATAAAAATCATATGCCTCAAACTTACTTAACCATACAATCATGACATACAAGTAAGTTTGGAAAGACAACAATCAATCAACCCGTCCTTGTTCCACAAAGGCGCATAGGCACTTGGTCCTTGGAATTCGACCGGATCATCCATGAAACACTTGTATTTGTATGGTTGAGCATAGGGGTACCTCGCTGCTCATTATTAGGGGTCTCCTATGTTCATAAACACCCCAGTAGTACTTAATGACTCTTGTCATCCAACTCTGACACCTCTAGTGAGAATGGGACATCTCATAGGATAGGAAGGCCCATAAGGCCTAGGACCTTCTTGATAGTTAACAAGAATTTATCTAAGGATGATTGGGAGACCTAAAAAATACATAACAACTCTTCTTATTCTTTCTCTTCCTCTACTCCTTCAATGTAAGGTTGTGACAAGGATGACCATTTCTCAAGGGATCAGCATAGAAATAAAAATCGAACCTATGGGCAAGGTCAGGAACGCCAACATGAACAAAGACAACATCATCCCAACTTACAAACTCATAACCTACTTAGTGATGATGAACCACTACTGGCCACTAAGAGCCTAATGCATATACAAGATGTTGTTCAAATATCTTGCAGGCATCGCAAGGAAAGCCGTCTACCTAGGCTTGATTTAAATAACTTTCCCAAGTTTTCAGGAGGTTATGATTTAGATCCACAACATTAGTTACAAGCCTTATATGATGCCTATGTATGGAGCAACATTGATAATGGATGGAAAAAACTTAAGCTCTTTCCTATGACACTCGTTGGCCAAGCAAAGTACGATATAGGTTCTTAAAGTGAAAATTAATTCACAGTTGGCTGACAATGGTAGAACTCTTCACTAAAAGATATCAAACCTATGTAATAGTGTTAGCCTTGAGGAGACAAATCCAAGCGTGGGTACATGAAAAATGCAGAGAATATGCCAACATTATTAGAGGAGGAATCATGCCAAACTGAGAAACAAGACAGAACACCACTACACAATTGGAAAGAAGTGTTGAAGAAAATAAGGATAAGAATTCAACTATAAATCACCCATATCAATGTGATGTTTGCCTGTGTGATCATCCCAAAGGCCAATGCCCAATCTTATCAAATTTACATGAGCATTGGGAAGGAATGTTACATTTAGATTTCATACAAAAATACCGAGTTCAACCATAGTGGCAAAAGCCCCAATCATGGGGGAGGCCACTATCAAACTAGTCACACCCTTCATACTATCCGACCCTAAGCGCTTATTATGACTAACATCCTGTTCCCCCAACTATGTGAGCATCCTCTACTTTACCTCATCGTTATCATTCTCCTGAGTACTATCAACCCATGTCCTCTCCAACAAGATCACCACCTCATGTTCTTACACTTCTTCTTGCCCTCAATATTCTCATCCTTCACCTCCTTCCACATCACCACCAGTTGTGCCAGAAGGTTTTATACCATAGCACCAACCCACTAATGTTACTTGTGCTGCTACTATCAACAATAGTGGAGGTCCTCCACAACATTGAAAGCATCCTTTCTTTAGGCATGACCATAGAAAGAGACAACACGGTTCTAAACCCACTGCATCCACTAACTCAGCAAAAGCCCAACACTATGGTGCATCTTTCTCCTTGAACTCAACACCTTGTGTTACCTTATTAAGGCCACCAATCAACACTCTAACAACCATGCAGCTCAATGAATATAACCACATGGGGAGACATATCAATCCTTGCATACCATCTTTCGATCATGGGTGCCGTAGTGGTTCAACTCCTTATCACATGACCACATCTTATAATTTTCCCCACTATGCCAACTTTAATCAAGTGTGTGAACCCCAAGTTGGGTACATTCCAGCCACCACATCAAAAGACACCCAATGGTCTGGATATGACCAGACTCCAATATTTCCCACATGCATGGATCCACTTTTTCCATTTGTTAATTCTAGCCATGCTCAAAAGTTTAGTTATGGGGGATATCCTATTTTCTAACAAGAAGAATTAGTAAATGTTTTTCCTTTTCTTTGATTTTACAATTTTTTTTCTAGTTTTTCATTTCCAATCTATTGTTTTATCTTTTTGAGGGTAATCTCATCAATAAATAAAATACTCATGTGACTTGTTGGTTGAGGTGTTATTCTATGCTATCAAGTCTCAGGTGACTAATTATTTGGATAGCGAGCCCACAACATCCACCCAACCATTTTAATAATAAGAGGTTCTACTCTGGGTACGATGATATTCTTTTCATCATTAAAACTTAAAGTAATTTTGTGCTCATTATGCCCAAATCGAAAAATGATGGACTAAGAGGGAATGACCAGGGTGTGACATCAAGGAAACTTGTGGATTCTTTTTGGTGACATCTGTAGGTGCTATCATGTAGCTTGGTTGTACTAATATCCTTGTAGATCTAACAAAAATGGGATTAAGAGTAATAAAAGCACTCAATAAAGAAACTCAATGTTGTTCTGGGGGTCCCACTGGAAAGACATGCATTCATGCCTAAAGGTTGACAGCTTCTCCAGTTCATTGCTAGAAAGGACAAAGTGCCAAAGTGGCTAGAAGAAAAAAAAAGAAAAAGAGAAAAGAAAAGAAAACATCAAAGAAAAGATGAAAGAAGAACGTGCTGCAAAGAAATTCCAAATCTCTCCATCCTTGGATAAAACGCCAAGTGATCATATGCCTTGCTTTCATGGTGCTCTTATGGTTGTCCATCATTGGATGAAACAATGCAATGTCACTAATCAGAAGCATGGACTTAGTCTTGATATTGGAGCAATAGGCTAATGACACATTAATCATGCCCTACAGTCAAGATTCATTGTGCCTAGGGTAAGTTATCCCACGTCCCGATCTTTACAATCCCTTCTACGATTCGTCTCATCTTACTATTCATCTATTTTTGACTTGTGTCTTGTGTAGCATAGAATTCATATCTCATCACGGTGGTATCTACATGTGTGTGTTTTGTGGAATTAGTGTGGATTATGTTTAACCCTTTCAGTTCCTACAGACATTTTCAGGTGTGGTTATGTAAGGGCATGATAGGTAGGAACTTTCTTTGGGGAGGATCCACTTGCGTAGATTTTGTAATTTGCACTCCTTGCACATCACCACAACATCTTACACCCTCCAAGTCTTGCATTTCTACAATTATTTTTCCTTTTATCATCAGTTTAATTCAAATGTCCTTGTGCACCACTACATGTCCTTTTTCCTTACCCTATTCATGAACTTCATTGTAAAATTCCACTTTATTACACTTTTGGTGCCTTTAGGTCTCTTTAGTGTTACCCTAAATCTTTTAAATTAACCTTAAATCCTTCATTTTGACCTTGGAAATTCAAAAATTCATCAACTTTGCCACATACCCTATTTTCAAAGGGACACGATATCTGGTACCCGATATTGGGTCCAACCTGATATCGGGTCCATGTTATTGGGTATGTGATATTGCATCTATAAAAATTATATATATGGACCCCCTACGCATGTCAACTTCATTTTTCACTATTCATGCACGGGAGTTATTGAAATTTTCTTCAACAAATTTTCTAGCTTTTGCATTTATCATTCAAACATCCAAAACTTACTCATTAACGCTCTGATTCTCGTTCTGATCAAACTTGCTTAAACACAGAGTGTTTAACTTAGTTGTGGGGGAATGGTACGCTTCAAGTCTCATGTAGTTTTTTCAAAATTCGTTGTTGCCCAAAGGATATTATCAAGGGTAAGTGACCTTAGAAAAAGATAAAACCGTTTGCCAAATTAATTTTATTTTCTTCACCCAGACCATGATAATTATTTTTTTAGAGTTACCTAATCAAAATTGGGCCCAATCTCAAAACCTTTAGGGGAATTATTGTGAAAATATCTAACTCTGAGTCATACTAAGCAAGAAATGAATCTATTAAGGGAAAAGAGTAAGGTATTAATCTAATTTTGTAAATAAGCCTTACTGATAATTAGTCTCATGTGTTTGCAGATGGCCCCTAAAATAGGACAATAAGGAGGACCCTCTCAGGGTGCATCCAAGCACCCAAGGAGAGGCAAAGGCCAAGAACCTCTCAAAGAGCATATAAAGAAGGAGGCACAATCATTTAGGATCCATCAAGAACCTTCTGTTACTATGCAATTAGGACATGCTGAAGGTGGAGAAAATAGGGCACTTGAGTAGGGACAACATCTCATGTTCTCTCTGGAATGTATTCAGGAAATTTGTGAAAGGTCAACATTAGCAACTGTGATTGTGGAACTTAATTTTTGACCTTTCACTAAATTTTCCCTTGAGGTAGTTAGAGACCAACTTAAGGGGTCTCCACTATGGCCTATTCTCTCTAAGAGTGGTGATTGATACCTGGGGGAGAAGTACCAATTTTGGCACAACAAAGAAGAAGGCACCACCATTGATATTGGTGGTATTTTTGTTGATTTTGTTGCCAAGGCCATTTCAGAAGTGTTGAATCTTCTGAACACAAGGCCCAAAGTTTCTCACCTATCCACTTGCTTTGATGCGGATGCACTAAAAATATGGTTAAAAGGGTATATGACAAGGACAATAAAGCATATGAAGAGCTCACCCTTGGAGAGAGGATCTACTTTAAAATTGGCACATATCACATTTTCCCAACAAAAGGATTGAATAGAATTTCCACCTACGCAACTAGAGGAAGTGCCATATTGATGGGCAAGGTTAATGCTAACCTACCCCATCTATATCCCACCGAAATTTTAAGGCAGTTTGAAGAACGTTAGATAGGGAAGCATGCACTACCTTTTCCTTGTCTAATCAGGAAGTTGTGTTGATGTGCTAGAATTCTAGGGTACACCAATGATGTCCCCAGAAAGGCTCAAAATGCCTCGTTTGCTGAATTACTGAAGCCACCAACCCCAAGAAAAAGTGTTGGTGAGACACTAGAGCCTGAGCAAGAATAGATGATGGGGCCCACTGCACTTGAAACTGCAGGGCCTAGCTAACTTCTAGTCATAAGGTGCAATCAATAATAGAAAGTGGGGCCTAGTACACAACCTATAGGCTAGCAAGACCAACTGCCATCATCGTCACAAGACTATCGACCGTTGATGAGCCATCTTAGGGCCATTGCTAAATTGGTCAGTTGGGGAAGTTGTGATGAAGCTTATCTTTTCAGGGTTATTGATGATGTTGTATGATCCATAGTCTCAATTGATCATGCACAGGGTGAGGTGTCCATCCAAATAGGAGGAATGGAATCACACTGGTCACAATAAATCTCTGGAAATGCTACATCCTTTCAAGTGCAACTAGAAACTGGTGAAGGCGCTACAGTAGTGATCATGCAACACCAAGATGCAACAGGAGTAGCAAAAATGGTCATAGACCACATAAAAGAATCATTTAATGTCCTTGTTATGCCACCGGTAGATTTTACAGGAGCATGTGATGCTCAAACCTTGGTTGGTCCGTAATGACTCTTGTAGATCATGAGGATGTTCTAGATTGGTTGCTGTAAACAGGACAAGTGATGACTTCCATGTTTGACATCCTTCAAGATGTCACAACAACACAGTCAGACCTCATTTCTACAAAAGGGAAGTTGGTCATGAAAAAGGTCAGGGCAGAGCATTTAGAGGAGGAGTTAGAAAGACTCCAAGAAAAGCTTGTCACCCTTCAAGCTGCACAGTAGGATCCGTTCCAATTCATCCCTACATACTAGCTAGAATCCTTTTAGATAAAGTAGTTGACTAAATTGTTGGCAAAGAATAAAAAAGTGGCTGAGAAAAAAGAGAAGGCTAATTGAAATGCTTTTAAGGCACAAGCTCAAATGTATGCACATGCCAAAGCACTCAAGGCCTCACAAGAAGAAAATAAATGCCTCGCCGCTGAAAATCTCCAGTTGACTATAGTAGAAAAACAAAAGAATGTTCTCAAGGAAAATTTTTAGTAATTGTGAGAATAATTAATAAGGGTAAACCAGGATATGAATTGCTTGGCTAGAGAAAATAGAACCCTCTCAATGGAGGAGGTACGCATGATTTGTTAGAAGACAGAGATTGAAATAAGTGTGTGGTAGAATGAGGCCAAGCGACATAAGAAGTTCAAAGAATATTTCATGGATTAGGTGGGGATGTACAAACAAGGTTTTAAAAAAAATTCCATATGGCCAAAGCCCATATTAACAGAATCAGTGCTCAAAACAATAATTGGTAGGCCATATTGGATACTTATGCCTTCATCCACCAAGCAGAACTAAAAAGCCAGGACCTGCAAATACAAAATCTCACAGAATACATGGAATTGGCAGATTTATGATATGCCAACTTAGCCATGTTGACAGTAGGATGCTTGAGGATAGGATTATAGAAATAAGTAGCAACCACCTATACTAAATATGAGACAGAATTTGCTAAACATAAGAAAACATTGTAGAGATTAGAAGTAGCAAATTTTGAATTAGAGTTGGTTAAGAATAGCTACCAAGGATAGAAGGATGTCATGGAAGATTTAGCTCGATGGCTTATGGACTACCAAGAATACAAGGATAAAGCTAGAGCCTATGAAGAGGAATGACTACCAAGGTTTTCCAACATGATCTAGATTTGGTTATAGCCATTATAACCATCCAGAAAATTGTAGTAGTAATGCCTAGATATTATGTCTAACACTTGATCAATAAATGACAATAAAAAATGATCTTGAATGTTACTATATTCAATAGCTAAAAATTGATCTAGACCCACCACTTGCCACCTTTCTTGGACACAATAACGAGTGGACTAACCCACTCGCTATTTGTAATGAGATAGATAAACCCTGCCTTGAGAAGTTATTCAGTTTCTTCCTTAATGATCTACTTTAGTTTGGGGTTTAATCATCTCTGTGGTTTTCTGTTTGGCTTCATGATTAAGTCAGTGTCAATGCGATGCTATCATATCCTAGGATCAATCCCTATGAGTTTAGGATATGACCAGGCAAAGGTTATTGACCATTTTTCAATTACTTTAATAGCATTCGCTTCTATTTTGGAGCAATATTGGCATTGGTTATTACTAGCTTTCCATTTTTTAAGTACACATATTTCATGCCAGCTAGTAAAGTTTTTAATTCAAGGGCCTCTTGCTTAAAATTTTTAGGAATTTCCAAATCCCCCTAGTAGTTATCATCATTTGCATCATTAAAGAGTTGGTGATGAACTTGCTCCAATTCATCCATGCCTATGCCATATGCACATGTGAGGCTCTTAGTAGGTTCCATGTAAAGTATGCTACTCTCAAAATCAATGGTCAGCCATTGAGTGCCTGTTGTTTTATGGTTGCTGCGTACATACACCTTTGAATATCAAGTTCTAGTACACACTGTTGGTATGCAGAGATGGATGCTTGGTTCACTACCCAAAGTTTTTGCACATAATTGCACCCTTTATCACTGTACGTGATGCACAAAACTCACTTCTTCTCAATCTTCTTGAATGCATTTTCTTTAGATATTTCCAGGGAAATATTTTTAATGCCCATTTTTGCATCAATGGTTCCTAGCCATGCCCTTCCTATTATGATTGGAAAATCCCCTTTACAGTTCTCCACCTTGATCACTAGGATATCAATAGGATAAGACCACCCACAGATAGTGGTCACAATGTCTTCTATTAATTCCAATGGAATAGTGATGGACTGGTTTGTCAATTCTAATATGATATTGCTCTTCTTTAGAGGAGGCAAGTACCGTGTAGTATACATCTCATGAGAAATTTAGTTAACAATAGAACTTGAGTCGAGAAGAGCTTTGCACAGTTCATTCCCAACAATCTGTAAATAAATAATAGGGCTCCCAATATTAGCTAATTTCTTGGAAAGGTTTCCAGCACAGATCCAATTAGATATGACATGAGTAAACATCATAGTATGGGTCTTAAGTGGTGTTTGGTTTGAAGGAGACTCCAGGGAAGTTGATATAGAGGAAGAGGGAGGGGTAGTGTTGTCAACTATAGGTGTATGTGAGGGCTTAGGTGGACTATGGGGTTGGAAGAAAGGTTGTTTCTTTGATTGAGTATCCAAACCATTTGGTTGATGAACTGATTGTAAGTTAATGACCCTGGTAAGGTTACGTTGTTGTGGTTGAGCTGGGAGTTCATCCTGCATAGGTGGAGTAGGTGGTAGTTGTCTTGAGGAAGGAGGAAGATGTGTAGTAATAGGAGGAGGATAAGGGTAAAAGGTGGTATCTCTTCTTGCATGTGAAGAATGAATTCGATAATAATTAGAAGGGTGGTAGTGAGATTGGAAAGTAAAAATGTGACTAGAAGAGTCATGTGGAGACAAAGGTTGTTGAACATAGTACCCATATGGATCAAGTTATCTATAAGTGATGAATCATGGTTTGCCCGGCCTTGATATCAGATTCTTGATATCAAGTACACAATATTGCAGCCTAAATAACGATATTAAATACACAATATTGTGATTCCTATGTAGGCCTTTAAATACAAAATTAAGGTGCAAAGGAAGGGGGGAGTTCAAAAGTGTTAGAGTAGAGTCTTTTTGCCAGTTTTCAATTCATTTCTGTTCTTTCCCTAGTGCATGCCCGCAGTGTGATAANATGCGCTTGGTAACCCTAGAAGCAGTACATGAGGTCCAAGATGCACACGGATGATTAAGGATGGATGCTTATCATACTTAGGCTAGTTTAGATTTTGGTTCTCATCACCTATTAGCTTAAAACAAGATTATTTTCCATTGTCTCTAGGAGTAGCACTAATTTAGGATCACATCATTCACCTTAATCTGGACTAAACCATATGTGACCAAGTAAATACTACTCTAAGTGGGAAGACAACGAACTGTGATCAATGTGTAACTATCTAGATACCACAACTAGTATGTTTATGGAGTTCGACCAGATCATGCGTGAACGCTTGTATTCGTATGGTTGAGTGTAGGGGTACCTCACCACTCATCATTGGCATCGTTGCCAGGGATGGTGCTAGTTATCTAGATTAGTTAAATCATACAAGATCACTGTAACAAAGTATTAACGATATATCTTTTAGAAAAGAAATTAATTTCAAATAAGTCACACACAATTCACAACAATGTCTCTCTCACAAAACTATGATAACGTAACAACTACTGAGGCAATTCATTGGAGATCCAACGAAATATATGCTCGTGAAGATGAAGTTTGGAGTACTCAATCTTATGTAGGGGTCTCCTATGTTCATGAACACCCCAGTGGTACTTAAGGACTCTTGTCATTCAACTCTGACACCTTTAGTGAGGATGGGACATCCCATAGAACAGGGGGGCCCATAAGGCCTAGGACCTTCTCAATAGTTAGCAAGAATTTATCTAGGGATGATTGGGAGACTTACAAAAGGCATGACGAGTCTTCCTGTTCTTTCTCTTCCTTTGCTCCTTCAACATTAGGTTGTGACATGAATGACCATTTCTCAAGGGGTCAGCATAGAAATAAAAATTGAACCTATGGGCAAGGTCAGGAATGTCAACATGAACAAAGACAACATCATCCCAACTTACAAACTCATAACCTACTTAGTGATGATGAACCCCTACTATCCACTAAGAGCTTAATGCATATACAAGAGGCTATTCAAATATTTCATAGGCATCGCAAGGAAAGCTATCTACCTAGGCTTGATTTAAATAACTTTCTCAAGTTTTTAGGAGGCTATTATTTAGATCCACAACATCATTTACAAGCCTTCCACGATGCTTGTGCATGGAGCAACATTGATAATGGGTGGCAGAAACTTAAGATCTTTCCTATGACACTCATTGGCCAAGAAAAAGTATGGTACAGGTCGTTAAAGCCAAAATCAATTCACAGTTGTCTGACAATGGTAGAACTCTTCACTAAAAGATATCAAACCTATGCAAGAGTGTTAGCCTTAAGGGGAAAAATACAAGAGTGAAAAAAAGGGCAACATGAACCCTTGGACATAACCTTAGAAAGATATTATTCATTGCTAAAAAATTGCCAAGGCCATGGGTTCTCTGAGGAAAGGCTAATGTATCACATCATGGATGAGCTTTGTAATGAAATTAGGGAGACCCTATGGATGTATGCCCCAGGTAAAATATATGAACTACGAACCCACCAATTCCAAGAGCTTATTAAGTAGGTAGCAAAAGAAGAAGGAGAAATAGCTAAATGGGAGAATGTTGAAAATCTCAATAGGACCAAAATCTCAAAATAGCAAAGGTCCAGGATCATGAAGAGGAGAAATCAACTCACCTCAAGGAGGTGGAATCATCTTTGCCAACACTACAATCATTAGATGAAATTTGGGAAAAGATCAATAAGATAACAGAATGGGTACATGAAAAATGTAGAGAATATGCCAAATCAAGAAATAGAATAGAACATCATTAGATAATCAGAAAGAAGGTTTGAAGAAAATAAGGATAAGAACTCAACTGCAAATCACTTGTATCAATGTGACGTTTACTTGTATGATCACCCCAAAGGCCAATGCCAAATATTGTTAAATTTACATGAGCATTGGGGAGGAATGTTACATTTAGATTTCGTACAAAAATACCGGGTTCAACCACAGTGGCAAAAACCCTAGTCATGGGGGAGGCCACCATCAAACTGGTCACACCCTTCATACTATTTGACCCCAAGTGCTTATTATGACCAGCATCCTGTTCCCCCAACTATGTCAACATCCTCTACTTTACCTCATCATTATCATTCTCCTGAGTACTATCAACCCATGTCCTCTCCAACAAGATCACCACCTCATGTTCCTTACATTTCTTCTTGCCCTCAATATTCTCATCCTTCACCTCCTTCCACATTGCAACCAGTTATGCCAAAAGGTTTTGTACCACAGAACCAACCCACGAACGTTACTTGTGCTACTACTATCAATAACAATGGAGGTCCTCCACAACATCAAAAGCATCATTTCTTTAGGTGTGATCGTAGAAAGAGACAACACGGTTCTAAACCCACTGCATCCACTAACTTAGCAAAAGCCCAACGCTATGGTGCATCTTTCTCCTCAAACTCAACACCTTGTGTTACCTTATCAAGGCCACCAATCAACACTCTAAAAACCATGCAGCTCAATGAATATAACCACATGGGGAGACATATCGATCCTTGCATACCATCTTTCAATCACGGGTGCCGTAGTGGGTCAACTCCTTATCACATGACCACATCTTATAATTTTCCCCACTATGCCAACTTTAATCGAGTGTGTGAACCCCAAGTTGGGTACATTCCAGCCACCACATCAAAATACACCCAATGGTCTGGATATGACAAGACTCCAATATTTCCCACATGCATGGATCCAATTTTTCCATTTATTAATTCTAGCCATGCTCAAAAGTTTAGTTATGGGGGATATCCTCCTTTCTAACAAGCAGAATTAGTAAATGTTTTTCCTTTTCTTTGATTTTACAATTATTTGTTTTCTATTTTTTCATTTCCAATTTGTTGTTTTATCTTTTTGAGGATAATCTCATTGGTGAATAAAATACTCATGTGACTTGTTGGTTGAGGTGTTGTTCTATGCTATCAAGTCTCAGGTGACATATTATTTGGATAGCAAGCCCACAACATCCACCCAACCATTTTAATAATAAGAGGTTCTACTCTGGGTATGATGATATTCTTGTCATCATTAAAACTTAAAGTAATTTTGTGCTCATTGTGCCCAAAGTGAAAAATGATAGACTAAGAGGGAATGGCTAGGGTGTGACATCAAGGGGACTTGTGGATTCTTTTTGGTGACATTTTTAGGTGCTATCATGTAGCTTAGTTGTAGTAAGATCCTTGTAGATCTAACAAAAAATAGGATTAAGAGTAATAAAGGAACTTAATAAAGAAACTCTATGTTGTTCTGGGGGTCCCACTGGAAAGACATGGATTCATGCTTGAAGGTTGGCGGCTTCTACAGTTCACTGCTGGAAAGGACAAAGTGCCAAAGTGGCTAGAAGAAAAGAAAAGAAAAAGAGAGAGAGAGAGAGAGAAAAGAAAACATCAAAGAAAAGATGAAAGAAGAATGTGCTGCAAAGAAATTCCAAATCACTCCACCCTTGGATAAAACCCCAAGTGATCATACGCCTTGTTGTCATGGTGCTCTTATGGTTGTCCATCATTGGATGAAACAATGTGATGTCATTGATTAGAGGCATGGACTTGGTCTTGATATTGGAGCAATAGGCTAATGACACATTAATCATGCCCTACACTTAGGATTCATTGTGCCCAAGGTTAGTTACCCCACATCCCGATCTCTGTAATCCCTTCTACGATTCGTCTTATCTCACTATTCATGTATTTTTGACTTGTGTCTTGTGTAGCATAGAATTCATATCTCATCACGGTGGTATCTACATGTGTGTGTTTTGTGGAACTGGTGTGGATTACATTTAACCCTTTTAGTGCCTATGGACATTTTCAAGTGTGGTTACGTAAGGGCATGATAGGTAGGAACCTATTTTGGGGAGGATCCACTTGCATAACTTTTGTAATTTGCACTCCTTGCACACCACCGCAACATCTTATATCCTCCAAGTTTTGCATTGCTATAATTATGTTTTCTTTTATCATCACTTTAATTCAAACGTCCATGTGCACCACTACATGTCCTTTTTCCTTACACTATTCATGAACTTCATTGTAAAATTCCACTTCATTACACTTCTGGTGCCTTTAGGTCTCTTTAGTGTTACCCTAGATCTTTTAAATTAACCTTAAATCCTTTATTTTAACCTTGGAAATTCAAAAATTCATCAACTTTGCCACGTACCCTATTTTCAAAGGGACATGATATTCGGTACCTGATATTGGGTCCAACCCGATATCGGGTTCATGTTATCAGGTACGTGATATCATGTCTATAAAAACTATATATATGGACCCCCTGTGCACGTCAACGTCATTTTTCACTATTCACGTGATTGTTGAAATTTTCTTCCATGAATTTTCTAGCTTGGGCACTTATCATTCAAACATCCAAAACATGCTCATTAATGCTCTAATTCTTGTTCTGATTGAACTTGCTTAAACACAGAGTGTTTAAGTTAGTCATGGGGAAAGGGTACGCTTCAAGTTGCATGTAGTTTTTTCAAAATTCGTCATTTCCAAAAGGATATTATCAAGGGTGAGTGACCAAATTTATTTTATTTTCTTCACCCATACCATGAAAATTATTTTTTTTGGAGTTACCTAATCAAAATTGGGCCTAATCTCAAAAATTTTAGGGGAATTTTTATGAAAATCTCTAACTCTAAATCATACTAAGCAAGAAATGAATCTATTAAGGGAAAAGGGTAAGGTATTAATCTAATTTTTTAAAAAAGCCTTATTGATAAACAGTCCCGTGTGATTGCAGATGGCCCCTAAAAGAGGACAATAAGGAGGACCCTCTCAGGGTGCATGCAAGCATCCAAGGAGAGGCAGAGGCCAAGCACCTCTTGAAGAACATACAAAGCAGGAGGCACTATCATTCAACATCCATCAAGAACCTCCTGTTACTATGCAATAAGGACATGTTGAAGGTGAAGACAGCAGGGCACTTGAGTAGGGACAACATCTCTTCTTACATGTGAAGAATGAATTCGATAATAATTAGAAGGGTGGTAGTGATATTGGAAAGTAAAAATGTGACTAGAAGGATCATGTGGAGACAAAGGTTATTGAACATAGTACCCATATGGATAAGGTTGTCTATAAGTGATGAATCGTGGTTTGCCAGGCCTTGATATCGGATCCTTGATTTTGGGTAAGCGATATCATAGCCTAGATAATGATATCGAATACATCATATCATGATTCCTGTGTAAGCCTATAAATACAACATTCAGGCGCACAGGAAGGGGGAAGTTGGAAAGTGTTAGAGTAGAGTCTTTTTGCCAGTTTTCAATTCATTTCATTCTTTCCCCAGTGCATGCTCACCGTGTAATGATTGTAATTGTACAGAACCTTTATTCGAGTGTGTTGTACTTGGACACGTACATGATCAGCAATAAAGATCGATATTACTCCATCATTGCAACATTCACTCAGATTTTAATTACTTTAATTGTTAATTATTATTTATTGTTTTCTTCGTTAATATTTCTTTATCATCATTTACTATTCCTATTATTAAATGCAAAATGAGTACGACTTAATCACAAACATTTAAGTGTAACTACTTGGTAACATAGTAGCGTATCTAGGAGTGCTCAAGTAATATGTGCTTGGTAATCCTAGAAGTAGTACACAAGGTCCAAGATGCACACAGATGATTAAGGATGGATGCTTATCGCACTTAGGCTAGTTTAGATTTTGTTTCTCATCACCTATTAGCTTAAAATAAGATTATTTTCCATTTTTTCTAAGAGTAGCACTAGTTTAGGATCACATCATTCACCTCACTCTGGACTAAACCACATGTGACCAAGTAAATACTAGTCCAGGTGGGAAGACAACAAATTATGATCAACATGTAGCTATCTAGATACCACAATTAGTCCATCTATGGAGTTTGATAGGATCATACATGAACGCTCATATTCATACGGTTGAGTGTAGTGGTACCTCACCACTCATCATTGGCATCATTGCTAGGGACGGTGCTAGTTATTTAGATTAGTTAAATCATACAAGATCATTATAAAAAAGTATTAATGATATATCTTTTAGAAAAGAAATTAATTTCAAATAAGTCACACACAATTCACAACAATGTCTCTATCACAAAACTATGATAACGTAACAACTAGTGAGGCAATTCATTGGAGATCCAATGAAATATATGATGATGAAGATGAAGTTTGGAGTACTCAATCTTATGCAGGGGTCTCCTATGTTCATGAACACCCCAAGGATACTTAAGGACTCTTTTCATCCAACTCTGATACCTCTAGTGAGGATGGGACATCCCTAGAATAGGGAGGCCCATAAGGCCTAGGACCTTCTCAATAGTTAACAAGAATTTATCTGGGGATGATTGGGAGACCTACAAAAGGCATAACGATTCTTCATGTTCTTTCTCTTCCTCTACTCCTTCAATGTGAGGTTGTGACATAGATGACCATTTCTCAAGGTCAAGAACGCCAACATGAACAAAGACAACATCGTCCCAACTTACAAACTCATAACCTACTTAGTGATGATGAACCCTTGCTAGCCATTAAGAGCCTAATGCATATACAAGAAGCTATTCAAATATCTCATAGGCATCGCAAGGAAAGCTTTCTACCCAGGCTTGATTTAAATAACTTTCTCAAGTTTTTAGGAGGCTATGATTTAGATCTGCAACATCATTTACAAGCCTTCTACGATGCCTATGCATGGAGCAACATTGATAATGGATGGAAAAAACTTAAGCTCTTTCCTATGACACTCTTTGGCCAAGCAAAAGTATGGTATAGGTCCTTAAAGCAAAAATCAATTTAGAGTTGGTTGACAATGGTAGAACTCTTCACTGAAAGATATGAAACCTATGCAAGAGTGTTAGCCTTGAGGAGACAAATCCAAGAATGGAAACAAGGGCAACATGAACCCTTGGACATAGCCTTAGAAATATATTATTTGTTTTCAAATAATTACCTAGGCCATGGGTTCTCTGAGGAAAGGCTAATGTATCACATCATGGATGGGCTTTGTAATGAAATAAGGGAGACCCTAGGGATGTATGCCCCACATCAACTATATGAACTACAAACCCACCGATTCCAAGAGCTTATTAAGAAGGTAGCAAAAGAAGAAGGAGAAAGAGCTAAATGGGAGAATGTTGAAAGATCTCAACAAGACCAAAATCTCAAAATAACAAAGGTCCAGGATCATGAAGAGGAGAAATTAACTCACCTCAAGGAGGTGGAATCATCTTTGCCAACACTATAATCACTAGATGAAATTGGGGAAAATATTAATAAGATAACGGAATGGGTACATGAAAAATGTATAGAATATGCCAACATTATTAGAGGAGGAATCATGCCAAACCAAGAAACAGGATAGAACACCACTAGACAATTGGAAAGAAGGGTTGAAGAAAATAAGGATAAGAATGCAACTGCAAATCACTTGTATCAATGTGATGTTTGCTTGTACGATCACCCCAGAGGCCAATGCCCAATTTTTTCAAATTTACATGAGCATTGGGGAGGAATGTTACATTTAGATTTTGTACAAAAATACTGGGTTCAACCACAGTGGCAAAAACCCTAGTCGTGGGGGAGGCCACCATCAAAATGGTCACACCCTTCATACTATTTGACCCTAAGCGCTTATTATGACTAGCATCCTGTTCCCCCAACTATGTCAACATCCTCTACTTCACCTTATCATTATCATTCTCCTGAGTACTATCAACCCATGTCCTCTCCAACAAGATCACCACCTCATGTTCCTTACACTTCTTCTGGCCCTTAATATTCTCATCCTTCACATCCTTCCACATTGCCACCAGTTGTGCTAGAAGGTTTTGTACCACAACACCAACCCAAAACATTACTTGTGCTGCTACCGTCAATAATAGTGGAGGTCCTCCACAACGTCAAAAGCATCCTTTCTTTAGGCATGACCGTAGAAAGAGACAACACGGTTCTAAACCCACTACATCCACCAGCTCAACAAAAGCCCAATGCTGTGGTGCATCTTTCTCCTCGAACTCAATACCTCATGTTACCTTATCAAGGCCATCAATCAACACTTTAACAACCATGTAGCCCAATGAATTTAATCACATGGGGAGACATATCGATTGTTGCATACCATCTTTTGGTCACCTGTGCCGTAGTGGGTCAATGCCTTATCACATGACCTCATCTTATAATTTCCCCACTATGCCAACTTTAATCGAGTGTGTGAACCCCAAGTTGGATACATTCCAGCCACCACATCAAAAGACATCCAATGGTCTGGATATGACCAGACTTCAATATTTCCCACATGCATGGATCCATGTTTTCCATTTATTAATTCTAGCCATGCTCAAAAGTTTAGTTATGGGGTATATCCTCCTTTCTAACAAGCAAAATTAGTAAATGTTTTTCCTTTTTTTTTTATTTTACAATTTTTTTTCTAGTTTTCATTTTGAATTTTTTTTATCTTTTTGATGGTAATCTCATCGGTGAATAAAATACTCATGTGACTTGTTAGTTGAGGTGTTGTTCTATGCTATCAAGTATCAGGTGACTAATTATTTGGACAGTGAGCCCACAACATCCACCCAACCATTTTAATAAGAAGAGGTTCTACTCTGGGTACGATGATACTCTTTTCATCATTAAAACTTAAAGTAATTTTGTGCTCATTGTGCCCAGAGCAAAAAATGATGGACTAAGAGGGAATGGCCAAGGTGTGACATCAAGGGAACTTGTTGATTCTTTTTGGTGACATCTGTAGGTGCTATCATGCAGCCTAGTTGTACTAAGATCCTTGTATATCTAATGAAAAATGGGATTAAGAGTAATAAAGGCACTCAATAAAGAAACTCAATGTTGTTCTAGGGATTCCACTGGAAAGACATGCATCTATGCCTGAAGGTTGGTGGCTTCTCCAGTTCACTGCTAGAAAGGATGAAGTGCCAAAGTGGCTAGAAGAAAAGAAAAGAAAAAGAGAAAAGAAAAGAAAACATCAAAGAAAAGATGAAAGAAGAACATTTTGCAAAGAAATTCCAAATCACTCCACCCTTGGACAAAGTGGCAAGTGATCATATGCCTTGCTGTCATGGTGCTCTTATGGTTGTCCATCATTGGATGAAACAATGCGATGTCACTAATCAGAGTCATGGAATTGCTCTTGATATTGGAGTAATAGGCTAATGACATATTAATCACATCCTACACTTAGGATTCATTGTGCCCAGGGTCAATTACCTCATGTTCTAACCTCTACAATCCCTTCTACGATTCGTCTCATCTCACTATTCATGTATTTTTGACTTGTATCTTGTGTAGCATAGAATTCATACCTCATCATGGGGAGTTGTTGAAATTTTATTTCATGAATTTTCTAACTTGTGCACTTATCATTCAAACATGAAAAACTTTCTCATTAATGCTCTGATTCTCGTTCCAATCAAACTTTCTTAAACATAGAGTGTTTAACTTAGTCGTGGGGGAAGGGCATGCTTCAAGTCACACATAGGTTTTTCAAAATTCCTTGTTTCTCGAAGGATATTATCAAGGGTAAGTGACCTTAAAAATGATAAAACTATTTGCCAAATTAATTTTATTTTCTTCACCCAAACCATGAAAATTAATTTTTTTGGAGTCACTTAATCATAATTGGACCCAATCTCAAAACGTTTAAGGAAATTTTTGTGAAAATCTCTAACTCTGAGTCACACTAAGCAAGAAATGAAGCTATTAAGGGCAAAGAGTAAGGTATTAATCTAATTTTGTAAACAAGCCTTACTGATAATTAGTCTCATGTGATTGCAGATGGCCCCTAAAATAGGACAATAAGGAGGACCCTCTCAGGGTGCATCTAAGCACCCAAGGAGAGGCAGAGGCCAAGCACCTCTCAAAGAACATATAAAGAAGGAGGCACAATCATTTAGGATCCACCAAGAACCTCCTGTTACTGTTCAATAAGGACATGCTGAAGGTGGAGACAACATGGCACTTGAGTAGGGACAACATCTCATGTTGTCTCCATAATGTGTTCATGAAATTTGTGAAAGGTCCACATCAGTAGCTGTGATTGTGGAACTTAATTTTGGACCTTTCACTAAATTTTCCCCTAAGGTAGTTAGAGACCAACTTAAGGGGTGTTCACTATGGCCTATTCTCTTTGAGAGTGGTTATTAGTACGTAGGGGAGATATACCAATTTTGGCACAACAAGGAAGAAGGCACCATCGTTGATATTGGTGGTATTTCTAATGATTTCTTTGCCAAGGCCATTTCAGAAGTGTTGAATCTTCCGAACACAGGGCCCAAAGTTGCTCACCTATCCACTCGCTTTGATGCAGATGCACGAAAAATATGGTTAAAAAGTGTATACAACAAGGAGGATAAAGCATATGGAGAGCTTGCCCTTGAAGAGAGGATCTATTTCAAAATTGACACATATCACATTTTCCCAACAAAAGGATTGAATAGAATTTCCACCTACATAGCTAGAGGAAGTGCCATCTTGATGGGCAAGGTTAATGCCAACCTACCCCATCTATATCCCACAGAAATTTTAAGGCAGTTTGAAGAACGTTAGATAGGGAAGCTTGCATTGCCTTTTTCTTACCTAATCAAGAAGCTGTGTTGATGTGTTGGAATTCTGTGGTACACCAATGACATCCCCAGAAAGGCTTAAAATGCCTCATTTGCTGAATTACTGAAGCCACCAACCCCAAGGAAAAGTATTGGTGAGACACTAGAGCCTAAGCAAGAATAGACGGTGGGGCCCACTACACTTGAAACTGTAGGGCCTAGCTAACTTCTAGTCACAAGGCCCAATCAACAATAGAAAGTGGGGGCTAGCATACAACCTACAAGCCAGCAAGACCAACTACCACCATCACCATAGGACTATCGACTGTTGATGAGCCAGGGCCATTACTAAATCGGTCAGTTGGGGAAGCTGTGATGAAGACAATCTCTTTAGGGTCATTGATGATGTCATACGATCCACAGTCTCAATTGATTGTGCATGGGGTGAGGTGTCCATCCAAATAGGAGGAAGGGAATCACATTGGTCACAACAGATCTTTGGAAACACTACATTCGTTCAAGTGTAATTAGAAACTGGTGAAGGTACCATAGTAGTGGTCATGCAACACCAAGATGCAGCAGGAGCGATAGAAGTAGTCATAGACCACATAAAAGAATCATTTAATGTCCTTGTTGTGCCACTGGTAGATTTTACAGGAGCATGCGATGCTCAAACCTTGGCAAGTCCCTCAATGACTCCTATAGATCATGAGGATGTTCTAGGTTGATTGTTGTAAACAGAATAAGTGATGACTTCCTTGTTTAACATCCTTCAAGATGTCATAGCAACACAGTCAGACCTCATTTCTACAAAAGGGAAGCTAGTCATGGCAGAGGTCAGGGCTAGGCATGCAGAGGAGGAGTTAGAAAGACTCCAAGAAAAGCTTGTCACCCTGCAAGTTGCACTGTAGGATCTGTCCCAATTCATCCCTACATACCAGCTAGAATCCTTTCAGAAAAAGTAGCTAACTAAATTATTGGCAGAGAATTAAAAAATTGGCTGAGGAAAAAGAAAAGGCTAATTGGAATGCTTCTAAGGCATAAGCTCAAACGTATGCACATGCCAAAGCACTCAAGGCCTCATAAGAAGAAAATACATGCCTCACTGCCAAAAATATCCAGTTGACTACAGTAGAAAAACAAAAGAATGTTTTGAATGTTCTCGAGAAAAATTTTCAGTAGTTGTGAGAATAGTTAATAAGGGTCAATTAGGATATGAATTGCTTGGCTAGAGAAAATAGAACCCTCTCAATGGAGGAGGTATGCGTGATTCGTTAGAAGATGGAGATTGAAATCAGCGCGTGGCAGAATGAGGCAAAGCAACATGAGAAGCTTAGAGAACATTTCAGGGATCAAGTGGGGATGTACAAATAGGTGCTTGAAAAAGAAATCCATATGGCCAAAGACCATATTAACACACTCAGTGCTCAAAACGTTGATTGGTGGGCCATATTGGATACTTATGCTTTCGTCTATTAAGTAGAACTAAAAGCTAAGACCTGAAGATACAAGATCTCATAGAATACATGGAGTTGGCAAATCTACAGTATGCCAACTTAGCCATGTTGATAGCAGGATGCTCAAGTACAGAATTAGAGAAACAGGTAGCAACCACTTGCGCTAAATATGAGACAGAATTTGTTGAACATAAGAAAACATTGTATAGATTAGAAGTAGCAAATTCTGAATTAGAGGTGGTTAAGACCAGCTACCAAGAACAGAAGGATGTCATGACGAATTTGGCTCAATGGCTCATGGACTAGTAAGAATATAAGGACAAAGCTAGAGCCTATGAAGAGGAACAACTACTAAGGCCCTCCAACGTGATCTAGATTTGGTTATATCCACTATAGCTGTCTAGAAAATTGTAGTAGCAATGCCTAGATATTATGTCTAACACCTAGTCAATAAATGACAATACAAAATGGTCTTGAATGTTACTATATTTAGTATCTGAAAATCAATGTAGACCCACCACTTGCCACCTTTCTTGGGCACAATAACGAGTGGACTAATCCACTTGCTATTTGTAATGGGATAGATAAACCCCACTTTGAGAAGTTATTTAATTTCCTCCTTAATGATCTACTTTAGTTTGGGATTTAATCATCTTTGTGGTTGTCTCTTTGGCTTCATGGTCGAGTTAGTGTTGATGTGATGCTATCATATCCTAGGATCAATCCCTGTGAGTTTAGGATATGACTAGGCAAAGGCTCCTAACCATTTTTCAATCACTTTTAATAGCATTTGCTTCTATTCTAGAGCAAGATTGGCATTGATTATTATCGGCTTTCCATTTTTTAAGAACACATATTCCATGCTAGCCAGTAAAGTTTTTAATTCAAGGGGCTTTTACTTAAAATTTTTAGGAATTTCCAACTCCCCCATTAGTTATCATCATTTGCATCATCTGAGAGTTGGTGATGAACTTGCTCCAGTTCATCCATGCCTATGACATATGCACATGTCAGGCTCTTAGTAGGTTCCATGCAAAGTGTGCTACTCTCAGAATCAACAGTTAGCCACTGGGTGCCTCTTGTTTTATGGCTACTATGTATAAAGACCTTTGAATATCAGCTTCTAGTACACATTGCTAGTATGCAAAGGTGGATGCTTGTTTCACTACCTAAAGTTTCTGCACACAATTGCACCCTTTATCACTGTATGTGATGCATGGAACTCACTTCTCCTCAATCTTCTTAAATTTACTTTCTTTAGATATTTCCAAGTAAAGATCTTTGATTTCGATTTTTACATCAATGGTGCTTAGCCATGCCCTTCCTATTATGATTGGGAAGTCCCCTTTACAGTTCTCCACCTTGATCACTAGGATGTCAACAGGATAAGACCACCCACAAATAGTGGTCACAATGTCTTCTATTAATTCCAATGGAACAGTGATGGATTGGTTTTCCAATTCTAATATGATATTGCTCTTCTTAAGAGGAGGCAAGTTTTGTGTAGTATACATCTCATGAGAAATTTGATTAACAATAGAACCTAAGTCGAGAAGAGCTTTGCATGGTTCATTCCCAGCAATTTGTAAATAAATAACAGGACACCCTAGATTAACTAATTTCTTGGGAAGGTTTCCAACATGAATCTATTCAGATACGACATGAGTAAGCATCACAATATGGATTTTGAGTGGTGTTTGGTTTGAAGGAGACTCAAAGAAAGTTGATATAGAGGAAGAGGGAGGGGCAGTGTTGTCAATTGTAGGTGTATGTGAGGGCTTAGGTGGACTATGGGGTTGGAAGAAAGGTTGTTTGTTTGATCGAGTATCCAAACCATTCGGTTGATGAACTGATTGTAAGTTAACGACCCTGGTAGCGTTGCGTTGTTGTGGTTGAGCTGGGAGTTTACCTTGCATAGGTGGAGTAGGTGGTAGTTGTCTTGAGGAAGGAGGAAGATGTGCAGGAATAGGAGGAGGATAAGGGTAAAAGGTGGTATCTCTTCTTGCATGTGAAGAATGAATTCGATAATAATTAGAAGGGTGGTAGTGAGATTGGAAAGTAAAAATGTGACTAGAAGAGTCATGTGGAGACAAAGGTTGTTGAACATAGTACCCATATGGATCAAGTTATCTATAAGTGATGAATCATGGTTTGCCCGGCCTTGATATCAGATTCTTGATATCAAGTACACAATATTGCAGCCTAAATAACGATATTAAATACACAATATTGTGATTCCTATGTAGGCCTATAAATACAACATTCAGGCGCATAGGAAGGGGGAAGTTGGAAAATGTTAAAGTAGAGTATTTTTGCCAGTTTTCAATTCATTTCAATTCTTTCACCAGTGCATGCTCACAGTGTGATGATTGTAATTGTATAGAACCTTTATTCGAGTATGATGTACTGGGACATGTACATGATCGACAATAAAGATCAAGATTACTCCATCATTGCAGCATTCACTCAGCTTTTAATTACTTTAATTGTTAATTTTTAATTGTTATTTATTGTTTTCTTCATTAATATTTATTTATCATCATTTACTATTCCTATTATTAAATGCAGAATGAGTATGACTTAATCACAAACATTTAAGTATAACTACTTGGTAACATAGTAGCGTATCTAGGAGTGCTCAAGTAATATGCGCTTGGTAATCCCAGAAGTAGTACACAAGGTCCAAGATGTGCATGGATGATTAAGGATGGATGCTTATCGCACTTAGGCTAGTTTAGATTTTGGTTCTCATCACCTATTTGCTTAAAACAAGATTATTTTCCATTGTCTCTAAGAGTAGCACTAGTTTAGGATCACATCATTCGCCTCACTCTCGACTAAACCACATGTGACCAAGTAAATACTAGTCTAGGTGGAAGACAAAAAATTGTGATCAATGTGTAACTATCTAGATACGACAACTAGTCCATCTATGGAGTTTGACAAGATCGTGCGTGAATGCTCATATTCGTACGGTTGAGTGTAGTGGTACCTCGCCACTCATTAATAAGGGTATTACTACCTTGGTGGTGGCAGCGTCCATGATAGTGGTTGCTGCCACTATTAATATTATTCATATGGTTGCGGTGGATTTCCACTTAGATAATACTGTTGTTATTTGTGGAATTGCCTATTATTATTTTAAGGATAAGGCAATATTTTGGGTGTTTGCCTTTGTGCTAGTCATGGATTTAAGAAAAACATCCCATATTCTTGTAAGTGTGAAAAAATAGGATAACATCCCTTAGGATGTTCATAATGGTAGATGTCACATCCACCATCATCATCTGATTCACTTCCTGCAACTCCCTCTACTGCAGTAATCTTTCCCTTACCTTTTTGATAGGCATGTTTAGCTTCCTTATGCCTCCTACGCTCATGAGCACTACCTTGTTCCTTGGACTCTTTAGCAATTTTTAGAATAGCTTGAAATTTTCTATCCATGGAGTCCCATAACTAATCAACCTTGGTCATAATTTTAGATTAAAATTTTTGAAGCAGCAAGGCTTTCCTATTCACCACCTCATCAAGTGCAAATTTTTCCTCACTATTATAGAATCGAACATCCCTCTTGTGAAGGGAAGGATCATAGTTATACTCCTTTGCACATTATTTTTTTCTTAATTCTCCTTCCTTTTTAGCTACTTACTCAATCAATCTTTGAATTTGATGGATGCTTAATTCTAATAGTCATCCTTAGGCATAGACACCAAGGGTTCTCCTCATTTTAGATCAAAGCCTGTCTATAATGTGGTGTAGTTGGTCCAGTTGAGAATAATCATATCCAAGACATTTGTGCATTAAGGAATAGTATTAGCCTATGGTGGCATCTAAGGATTCATGTATTCCTTGTTTCCATCTTTGGATCTGCATCCTTAAGTTGGATACTCTGAAGTACATTTGATATTTGTCATTGAACAATTCAAGCATTGTACTTCATCGTTTGATAGATTCTGGTTCTAAGGACCAGTACCAATTTTTTGCTTCTTTAATGAGTGTCTTTGGAAACAACTTGAGCTTCTGCCACTCATTTTCTATATTCTGCAAAGCACATGCATCTTGAAAAGCTTAGAGATGGTTCTATGGATCTAAGTTATATACCCCTTCAAATTGAGGAATATTATTCATGTCTAGCTTTTTGATGTGACTATCCTTTGCATGCAAGGCCTTGATTTTGATGCCTATGATGCCCTCTACTACCCCTTTGTTCATGACAACGGGTCTCTCTTGAATATCAGCATCCTTGTTCTTGGCTTGCCTGATAATCCCTTTGGTTACCCTAACCTTGTTAATCACCTCCATGATTGTCATGCCCCCTATGGTTGTAGTCAGAGCTAAAAGAAGAAGAAGAAGAAGACAAAGGTGAAGAGGAAGGAGGACTAGCATCATCATGATGCTTGCTACCCCCTTTTCAATGATTTTAGCCATGATCATAATCTTGTTTCTTGTCCACATTCTTACCATGACTTCCCTCTTTGGATCCTCCTTTGTCATTGGATCCATTCTTTCTAGAACTAGGATTGTGGATCGTGGATACATACTCATCAGTATGAGCATATACCACTCGGTATTGTTGAGGCACCTGCTCATGTACTACTATGAAAAGAAGACATTTTATGTTAGAGAATAAAAACATAGTGTGCTTTTAAATATTGTTGTAGCTATTTTAAAGTGTGATATGACTCTAAGATTTGTTCCAATAATTTTGAATAATTTTTACTAAGTCCTAGATAGTGCACATAACAACCAAAAGGTCCTTGGCAATGATGCCAATGATGAGTGATGAGGTATCCCTATGCCCAACCATACAAATCAGAAGCATTTATGCATGATCTGGTTGAACTTTGCACATGATGAGCCGCGATATGGCTCAATCACGATATCGCAACCCATCACTAGTTCTATAAATAAGAGGTGGCTTTCCCTTGTTTTCTCATCTAGATCTAGACCCTTAGCTAAACTATAGCATTTTTACCATTTCAAAATTAGAATAATTTCCATGTGCTCGTAGTAGGAGTCTCAAAGTGAACGGATCTTTATTCGAGCAAATTGTACCTGAGCACACATTTGTGTATAGAAATAAAGACGAACTTTTTGATAAACCTTGCAACATCTAGACTAAGCTAAATAGGATTTAATTACTATTAAATGTTTAAATGCTTTGTTAGATAATTAATTCATCTCAACCCTTAACTCTCCTAGTTAAGTGCATTCCGTACGACCACTTCAAGCACGTGTGTAATGCTTGGTAACCCAGTAACGAGTAGTGTTTGGTAATCCCAGTAGCGTTGCACTAGTTTAGGGTGTGTACGGCAAGTGGGAACAAATACTGATGCTAGGATAATTAGAGCTTAGTTAATGAAAGTTAGTCATTTAGTCTCTTTACCCTTCCCTCTTAGCATAAGCCGTTAAAAAGATAAAAAGACATAAAAATCGTATACCTCAAACTTACTTAATCATACAACCATGACAATACAAGTATGTTTGGGAAGATAGCGATTGATTAACCTTAAGTGTTCCATTAGGGCGTGTAAGCACTTAGTCCTTGGAGACGCTCGTATTCGTATGGTTGAGTGTAGGGGTACGTCGCCACTCATCATTGGCGTCGTTGTTGGGGACTTAGTTGTTTGTGGACTACGTAGAACATAGGAAATCATTCACATCCTTGGGAGCTAGAATGAACCCTTAGGGTTGATCAAACGAAAGAAATAACATAATTGTAAACAACACACCGAACAAGACAAAAATGTCTTCTTCTTCACACAAAAGCACTTCACCGCCTAGGGATAACACAAGAGACAGTCGGCGTCACAACACACATAACCAAAATCCACCAGTTCCTCAATAATTCAGTGTGGTATATATTCATCACTATGAATATATATCTAACTTTATCTTTATCTTCCATCAAGAAGAACAACTGCATTGGAGAGACTTGGAGGGTCACATAGTGTTGCCTCCAGACAGAGTAGCCCCCAACATGCTCCTTCGTGCCCTTGCACGAATAGACATGTTACAATTATATGCAGAGTATGTTGCATGTGATTACAACACAAGGGACTACCATCCCACAAGGGTGCAACATCAACAAGAATTGCAATAGGAGAGTTACTATACATTGTTGAAGGACAAAAGACCCCATAATGCTCCACCTGTCTTAAGTGAAATTGAGGGTGGTGAACCTATTTCAATGGGTTCTTCAGAAAATGATGTTCCCCATCCTAATGATGGTGAGGAGGTGGTGTATCAGAACCTTCACTCCATGATTCACAATCCTGGTTCTGATCCCCACGAACACCAAGTGTTCAACGAGGGAACACAAACACAAAATAAGGGTAGTCATTCTGATCGTCATCACGATTAGGGTCGAGATCACCAAAGAGAAGGTAGAAAACATTGTCATGGCGATGGTTCTCCTTCTTCTTCACCTTCATCATCACCTTCATCCTCTCCTTCAACATCAGGATGCAGTCCTAAGGAACCTCATCGTGAGGATAAGGGTATGTAAAATGAGAAACCTTGACGAGAGAGTCGAAAGCCAGGATGAAGGCATTCTAGGGAATCACGGCATGGAAGAAGGAAAAGTAGGGAACCGCATAGACATCATAGATGCTATGAATGAAATGACCATGAAGAACCCCTACTTGCAACCCAAAGCATGTTAGACATTGTGGAGGCCGTTAGAATTCCTACAAGACACCAGAAAGATAGCAGGATCAAGCGATTAGACATGAATAACAACCCATGATTTGAGGGGGGATACAACGTTGATCCTCAGAACCATTTACAGGCATTTCATGATGCATGTGCCTTGTAGAATATTGAGAACAAGTGGAAAAAATTAAAGCAATTCCCAAGGACACTAGTAAAGGAAGCGGAAAGCTGGTGCCGATCCTTAGAACTGGAATCCATTCGAAGGTGGAGTACGTGCTAGAACTATTTAACGATAAGTATCAAATGTACTTCTAGGTTTCCAACCTGTGAAAGAAAATCCAAGGATGGAAGCAAGGAACTCATGAACCCTTGGATGTTGCCATGGGCCGATATTATGCACTATTACATCATTGCCCGGGCCATGGTTACTTGCAGTGGGATCAACTATGCCATCTCGTAGATGGACTTAGGCATGAAACTAGGAGAAACCTTGGGACTTATGCCCAAGGGAGATCATTAGAGCTTAGGTCCCATCAGATTCATAGATTGTTGAAGTAAGTAGCTAAGGAAGAAGGAGAGCTACGTAAGAGAGAAAGTGTGAAAGAGTACAACCACGATCCTTCCCTCCGAAAAAAGGGAGTAAGATTCTGTGAAGAGGAGGATGAGTCACCACTCGAAGAGATGGTGAATAGGAAAACCTTTCCGGTTCAAAAATTAACAATAGAAGTGTTGGCAAAGGTAGATCAAATGTGGGACTCCTTAGATAGTAGATTTGAAATTTTCCTAAAAATCGTAGAGGAGTCTAAGAAGCGAAGTAGTGACCATGATAGAAAGAAAAAGAGGGATTTGAACCATGCACGTAACAAAGGTAAGGGTAAAATGACTATCACCGAAGAGGTTGTGGATTCTGACATAGACAATGACTGTGAATGTGAGATATGCCAGTATGACCATCCTAAGGGATGTTGCCCAATAATCTCACATCTACAAGAGTCTAGGGTGCATGCACTTAATCCACTACTTAACAAATGGCAAGCACCTCGACGGTTACCTTATCCTCAAGGTAACCTGAGGTAGTTTCACCAACCGCTAACATATTATCCAAGTGGAACTCCGCCACAACCTATCGAGCAACACCAGCAGTGGCAATACCCACAGTCATGGGGGATGCCACCGCCAAGGCAACAATACCCTTATTAACAACCAGATCCATATGGCTACTATGTGTAGCAGCCAATCTCTCCAAGTGACTCTATTGGTCACATGACCCCACAATGTCACTACCAAGCTCAAGAGTACTATAGGACTCCTTTTCCTGGGAAAGACACACCACATACATACCATCCTTCGAATCCTTCTGTAACTCTCACATCGATGGCTCCATTACCACCCGCTCCAGCAATGCAAGGGGAACTCCCCACTCAACCATAGCAACACAATGCTACAAGAGTTGTAAACCTTCAACCTGCTACTAGTTTTGACAATAGTACAAAGAGAAGACCTTTCTTTAGATCCAATAGTCCAAACAAGCTTTCACAACCACAAGCGGTTGAGCCTCCAAATGCTTCTCCACCAAATAAGGCTTTGGAGCTCCCTTCAAACCAAAAATAGAGCTCAATGCACATGGTTATGTTAACACATACTATCACCGACTGGATTAAGGAGGGTTGCCTTCCCAAAAAATTCTTTGATCCTAAAAGTCCCTTAATCTATCTTCAAGTTGTTGGGAATGAACCTTGTAAAGCTCTTTTGGACTCAGGTTCCAAAGTCAACTTGATATCACAAGAAATGTATAAAGCCTAGAACCTGCCTCCACTAAAGAACAACAACATTCTCTTGGAGCTGGCTGACCAGTCCATCACTATTCCCTTGGGATTGGTGGAGGACATCATTACCACTGTGTGTGGTTGGTCATACCCAACTGATTTCCTAGTGATACAAGTCAACAATGATAAAGGGAACTTCCCAATAATAATGGGAAGGGCATGGTTAAGTACCATGAACATATGTCTAGGAATCCATGATCTTTTCCTAGAAATATTTAAGGAAAACACTTATGGGAAGATCGAGAAGAAGAAAGTTCCATGCATCACATACAGTGATACAGGGTGTGATTGTATCCAAGAATGTTCAGCATTGCTTGCATGCAATCAGTGTGCACCAGGGGTTAACAGACAAAGGTGCCTATATGTAGTAACCACACAACAAGAAGACACCTAGTGGTTGACAGCTAATTGAGAGAACAACTCACCAACATGCATGAAACTAACTGGGGGACCAACTTCCGGCCACGTCAAAAGCATAGATACACTGGAGAAAGAGTGTGGCCAACTTCCAACCCTTAACCTAAAAACATCAATTGGGAGAAGTTTGACACTTCTAAAAAATTCAAACAAGTGCTCATTATTTTAGATCTCCCCCTTCCAACTTAGTCATGGGGGAGATGGCCACCTATGCTGATCACTCAAGGCCCTTAGTTTCTTTTAAAGTTTTTGTTTTACACATTTTTTGTTTTACAAAATTCTTTAACTTTTCTTATTTTTGTTTTACAACATCATTCATACTCTTTCATTTCTTTGTATGTTTATTTTGTTTGATTCGTTACTTAATAAGTGCTCCTAAAGATGGTATGAACTGTATTCCATTAATTGCTAATGTTTGGTTTCTACCTTTAAGTTATGATGTTGATACTAAGGTCTGGTTCTTTTGATATAACAAGAAATGAGTCCACTTCATCCATACATCCATAAATTTCTATGGTCTCTCTTAGCTTAGAACTGTAAAGTCCCCTTCCTTAAATAATAAGAACTATTAACGAATTGATGACTAGGCATTTCTCAAACTAAGGAAGGACTTAAGGATTGAAAAGGGTGTGACTTCAAGGGAACTTGATGCACTTGTGCTAGCCATTCTCTTGGGTGCTTGGATGTTTTCTTCTTGAGTCTTCTGTACCATTTTGATGTTGCTCCATTATTAGGAAGCTGAGCTAATAAAAATAATAAGTCTTTGCATGGTGTGGTTCTCACGCAAAAAAAAAAATAGTGAGAATTCAAAGCACACCCCTTAGATGAAATAATCACTTGGCCTACAAGCACTAGTTATGGAACTAAAATAACCATGTTCCCTCTAACTAAGGCCCTTCTTGCTTCCTACTTTCTCCTTGTTCATTTCATTGGAATGGTGGTGACTCTTTGGTGGAGGCATTCATGTTACTTCAGGTGGATGGATTGGCTAAATATATTAATTCGAAGTCATTGGATGTGGTTTGTTTGAGGCTGGATTTGGAATGAGATCTACTAAGTCACATTAACCATTAATACACAAGGGGCTGTACACCACCTTGTTCTTGAGACTCCATTCCATTCTCTTCTCTCCATCCTTCCTTCTCCATATTTCACCTCATTGCTGGTTATATCAATAGTCTATGCTTTGGTGGACGCATTGTTTTCTTTTTGGTAAACTCTTGCGGTTAGGAATTTAGCTCTTGCTTCCAAATGACATTTCTAAAGCCTATGGACTCTTTGAATGTGGGATTGTCAGGGCATTAAGGGTATGAGCCTGCTTTGGGGAGGACCCACTGGCATTCCTATTTGGTGCATCCATTAATTTCTTTCCCTTAAACATTTCTGCAATCATCATTTATTTTGTTCTTCTCCATCTTTGACATCCATTTTATCGACGTTGCCATTGTTTCTTTTTCTCCATCTTTCTTATTCCTTTTCTTTTTCTCCATTCTCTCACTATCGGAGGTTTCCTCTCAGTCATGGGGGTCCTGGTCCAATTTTTTCGATTTTTCTCCTAACCCCTACACCTTGGGTAGCCACTAGTATTATATCTTCAAATCTGCATTAGCCATATCAAAACTCAACCAATGGACCTTACGTTGAGGCAAGGTATTAATTGCATTATGATTCATTTACCCTTGCTAATATCAGACTGTGTTGTGTGTGTAGATGACAATCATACAACAACATATTGAATCTGGAGGAAACACATGGAATGGATTGGTGCTGAAGTAATTATGCAAGGAACAAGATTGATGATGCACTTATGAATGGACAACGAAAGACACAATCTTGGCATCGGCAGCAACAGACTTCTTCTTTTCTCTCTCTCTTCTCTCTTCTCTTCCAGCTGCCAAATAAGGCTAGATGTCAAATGTGTATAGTGTTCACTCTGTTGTCATGAACACTAATTTTGTCATGTTTTGTAACGATGATCCATTCACATGTCACCCCATTTACCATTAGTCTCATTCAAGTCAATAATCCCATACCTTCCCAATATTTTGTAAGAAACTTGAGGACAAGTTTTCATTCAGTCATGGGGGTATGATGAGTTGTGATATTGCGTCAACTGTGATATTGCATATGCGATATCGCATCTTCCCCTGCGATATCGTGTACACGATATCGCAGCCTGTCACCAGTTCTATAAATAAGAGGTGGCTTTCTCTTGTTTTCTCATCTAGATCTAGACCCTTAGCTGAACTATAGCAGTTTTACCATTCTAGAGTTAGAATAATTTCCATGTGCCTGCAGTAGGAGTCTCAAAGTGAATGAATCTTTATTTGAGAAAATTGTACCTGAGCACACATTTGTGTATGGAAATACAGACGAACTTTTTGATAAACCTTGCAGCATATGGACTAAGCTAAATAGGATTTAATTACTATTAAATATTTAAATGCTTTCTTAGATAATTAATCTCAACCCTTAACTCTCCTAGTTAAGTGCATTCAGCACGACTACTTCAAGCACGTGTGTAACGCTTGGTAACCTAGTAACGAGTAGCATTTGGTAATCCTAGTAGTGTTGCACTAGTTCAGGGTGTGTACGGCAACTGGGAATGGATACTGATGCTAGGATAATTAGAGCTTAGTTAATGAAAGTTAGTCATTTAGTCTCTTCACCCTTCCCTCTTAGCATAAGGCATTAAAAAGATAAAAAGACATAAAAATCATATACCTCAAACTTACTTAACCATACAACTGTGACAATATAAGTAAGTTTGGGAAGACAACAATTGATTAACCTTAAGTGTTCCATTAGGGCATGTAAGCACTTAGTCCTTGGAGTTTCACCGGATTGCACATGAGACGCTCGTATTCATATGGTTGAGTGTAGTACCTCGCCACTCATCAGCAGACCTTAAGTTCCCAAGTACACTAGTTCTAGGAAGTGAAATCCAATCGAGATGATCGTTGTTTTCTCAACTTCACTTGTGAGCTACAAGTTTATGGTTAAGTGCAACTAAGGTATATGATTTTTATCATTTTATGTTTTATAAATTTAATCAACTAGAGTAAGAATAGAGGGTAAAGTAAATTGATTTTTAATTTATCTACTCCTTAGCTAGCGTAGCACAAGTACTCATTCCCACTTCCTAAACACATTCCAAATGCATGTAGTGCTGCTGGGTTACCAAACATTAAACGTTTCTAGGTTACCAAGTGCTACACGTATGCTCGAAGTGGTTGTGCTTGTGTTCATTAACAATTAGAAATTAATTACTTAATTAATATGCATTAAAGTAAAGTTCATGAACAGTAAATGCATTAAAATAAACATTAATCTATTCTCAGTGCTGCAAGGATTATCAAAAGGGCTCATCTT
Source organism: Gnetum montanum (assembly GCA_015680685.1). Classification (NCBI taxonomy): domain Eukaryota; kingdom Viridiplantae; phylum Streptophyta; class Gnetopsida; order Gnetales; family Gnetaceae; genus Gnetum; species Gnetum montanum. The sequence continues at coordinate 151,248 of MNCI01008575.1, forward strand.
TATTCCCATCACATTGCTATGCTCAGGTACATTAGTGCTTGAATAAAGGTTTATACACACTTCGAGTCCTACTGCGGGCACTCAAAAATATTCTAACTTTGGAATGACTAAACTATAAGAACTTCGCTACTCTATGCAAAAACTGATGAAAAAAAAAACTCCCAGCAAATCGTGTGCCCAAGTGCTATATTTATAGGTTGACATATACCCTATGATATCGGATATTCGACATCGCATCTTGGGCTTCGATATCATGTATTTAATATTGAAGCACATCAAAACAAAATTCATCAATATGCAATAGATGAATTACAAATTTATAGATAGCTATGTTATGAAATGCAATTTGTATGGTTTTATACAACTTTTCTCATAGTCTAATCACATTTAGACTTTTTAAAAATATAATATGCTTTTAAACTTGTAATAGGTGTTATAGTTTAAAGTCAAAGTACTGTATAATTTTCATGTGAAACAAAAATAACAAATAATGTTTCTTGCAAATAAAAGAATATCATTGCTTAACGTACTAATAAGACATAATAACCATTATTGATTCAAATGATTATTCATAATAAAAAAACATTGAGGAAGTCTATCTATTGGTGATTACCTGCCAAATCTTTAGAATGGATGACTTATTCAAAATATTTTAACTACTAATAATTCATTTATAGCCATTAGTCAAGATTTGACAATAATATTTTTTTGATAATGTTATTTCTATTAACAAGGAGGGGACCTCCTCCCCCTCCACCCAATGTTAATTTTTTCTGTAGAATTCCAATTTTCTATCCCAAAGGAGAGGTTTTCTAGGATTGGTTATAAGGATGAAAATTTCAAAAGGTATTTCCAAAACCATTAGGCCTTTTCTTTTTTTCAATTTGGAGTTTCTTCTCTTTGTAGTACTATTCTACTTTTGTACTCTAATTTTTTTTCCATAGATATATTTCTTAGGGTTCGACACCTAAGGGAATTGATAAATAATTTCAACTTCCAATAATAAGAGTATCTGTTTTTATATAAATAAAATAACGATGATAACTTTAGAACATATATATATTTAATAAAAAAACTATTAATAGTCTCATCAAAGTTTACAAAATTAATCTATGTTCACATATTCAAAATCACTAACTCCAAAAATAGTCTTTTGCTACTCATCCTTATGTAAGTTAGCGTAATCTTGATACCCATATCTTTCATTTGCATCATAACCTTGAAAGTATACATTCTCCAACAAAAAATTCTTCAAATAATATTGATCATTACCATCATCTAGTATAGCATCCTTATCATCATACAAAAATTCTTTATTACCTTCATATGCATTTGACAAATGTTGACTTTTAACATGGCTATAAAAATAGCATGTTTAATCAACATTTATATTTGATAAGTCATACCTTATATAAATATTTGATATAACATTAATGAAAATATTGCTACCATCTCTTGAACATGATTTCATAAAATAATTATGATTTCCTAATTTTAATTATTAAAGATAAATATTATTTCCATTAACATTTTCATAATCATAATGCAAATTCTTTGTTCTTTTAAATTGCAAGCAGTATTTCCGCATATTTTGAAAACATTATGCTTGTTAAAACTAAAAGACTTATAAATAAACACTTAGTTTTTATAACACTTTTTTTTCATATTTTTTTCCCTAAAGATTATGTTGTCCATGTACATAAGTAGGCCAACTAATGTTACTTTTGTGTATCATTCATTTGGAAGTCTCATCTAATGATAACCACAAATGAAGAAAAAATATTACCTTATTTAAAAAGGACTAGGTATGTATATAAAATAAATAGAACATATTACTATCTATTTAAACCATTTGCAAAGTTGTAAACAATTTTTGTTTGATTTCACTTCATAGGATTCTTTTTAAACCTTTGATTTTATCTTCATACTATTTTATGTTTCCTATGCTTTTCTTGTGTTTGGTTGCTTCATTTCTATCACATAAATAATATTTATAGTAATTTTTACCTGATTATATATATGTTGGCACACACTTTATATCTTTTAAAAGAATAGCCTTTAGAAAGTAATGATATGTTCCAACTGTAATTGCTTTATTGATAGTATTTTTATCTTCATCAACAGATATTACTTAGAAAAAAATATTAAAAGATGTACAAATTACTACATCAAATTACTTAACCTCCAACATATCAAAGAAATTACCTATTAAAGATATACTTATTTTTTATAACATACTTTATTATTTTAAATCCATCTTTAAAAACTATATCCACACTAGTAACTATAAGATTAAATATATTTCCTTCCTTCTTCAATGCATCCAAAGCTTTTGTCACCTTAACACAAATTATAATTAGCAAGTAAAAAAAAGTTAACAACAAACATTTTTAAAAATAAATTTCAAGCTATAACATTTACAAAATAATACATAATTATACCTTTATAATGACAAGTTTCAGACATTTCTTTTAATAACATTAAACATAAAACATCATGATCAATAATAAGAACATAAACTCAATGGAGACCATCCTTAGGTTTCTATGTTAACACCATCCCAATTCAATATTTAGTATATTTGTGATAAAGTGTACGTTTATATACATACTCTTACTAGCAACATCGAAAGACACATAACAAAATAATAGTGTTAAATCATAAATGTTAACCAAAATTTATGGAATCATATCCATCTATTTATAAGAATGTATAATATATGTTCCACCTATCCATTATTGTATGTTAGTATAATTAGAACTTTTCTTTGCAATTAATACTCTTAAATTTTCCATTTTCAACATTATTGTTTAAACATTATATTTGTACCTCTTGAGTAGCATATCATATTCAAAATTTTCAAATCAAATCTTTCATCAATATATATTAAACAAACTAATCATACACTCATTATAACTAGAATTTTATGAGTACAATACTACACTAAATAAGAAGATAAAATCTACTACTCGTACATCATAATTACTTTGTGATGTTACATCATTGTTTTGTAACATTATTATAATGCAATCCTAACATGCACTACACATGAGAGGTTATAACCTATCCTGAATAAAGATAAACTTGTCAAAATTTAACTATAAGATTTAATTCTCTCTCTCTCTCTCTCTCTCTCTCTCTCTTTGCACTTAGCAACATAAGCATACTAGGCATACCAATCAAACATACTCAAGAAATAAAAAGCACAATTAAAGTAGTCTAGATTTAGCAAACAACTATAAAGAACTAAACATAGGAGTATACTAACTTCATAATTCATATTTGATTTAAGAAACTCTTAAAAATTATTATTTACCTTGAATTATGAGTGTGAAAATATAATATTTATCTATTATTACTATTTCTAGCTATAAATTTCAAATATATTTACTCTTTGATAAAACATAGTATGTTAAGTAACTACATCGATGTATCCCCATTGATACATGATCATTGATGTATCCTTGAATATGTTGGTGCATATGCACCAATACTTTGTTGCCCAAAGCCTATATAAGTACATACACTATTTGCATCAAGGCATCATTTAGCCATTAGTAAAGTGAAACTCTTATAGTTTCTTGTCATAAAACTTAGTTAAATTTCCCTCTAAGTGTTCGTAGCATAGATCAAATTGATTGTACAAAATTTTATTCAATTTTATGTACCTAGACACTTCTGCATGATGGCAATAAAATTGAGGTTTATTCTTTCTTTTGCACTCCTTGGATTACCACTTAGTTTACTTTTAAGCACTTAACTTTGAATGCACTTTACTTTCCTATACTTTGGAATTTAATATTTTATTTTGTAGCAATGTAAGTACAACCACTTAGAGCACAATATCCTAATCCTTAGTAATCCCAGCATTAAATACTTGGTATGCCCAACAATAAACGCTTAGTAACCTAGCAATGTTAATATAAGTTCAAGATATGTATGGAGAGTGCTCTACATTTAGGATAGTTTAGATTATCTTTAATTCTATTAATTAGTTAAAATTGAATATTTTAATTACTTCATCATTTTAAGTACTTCATTATTTTAATATTTTTAATAATAAAATAATAACAAAAATATAAACATCTCATGTCTCAATCACACTTAACCATACCAATTGAGTTAACACATGTGACAATTGGGAAGACAATGACAAACAATATCACACCTAATTATCTAAGACACTAGTAGTGCAAGGTTCCACGAAATTCGAATGGATCATGTGTACATGCTTGTGATTCATATAGTTGGACATAGGGGACACTTATTTCTCATCAGTCTTATTTTGATCTTTTGGTTTTATAGTTGTTATTTAAAAACATCAATAAAGTTTAGTATTTTTGAAAGTTGTATATCAATAAAATTTTTTTATTTTAACTTATATGTTTTTGCTTTATTTTGATAGATTTTAATAAAGGTTTAAATAAGATCATATGTGATAAGAGAAGGTTGGAAAAAGTGATATTTGCATCTATTAATGAACTATCATAGTGGAGATCCAAATGAATATATGTCACCAACTGCAATAGAAACTCATGCTTAGCAACATAAAACTACTTTTAAATACTTTGTCTATGAATCTAGGTTACATTTGCAAAATGCAATATATGAGAATAAGTATGAACAAATAAATTTATCAACAAATTACTACCACAAAGTATATGTTCAATTTCATAACCTAAGCATTTTGATAAATAATTGGTGGTTGAGGTCATTTTACAAATTAAGAAATTCGTTTTTCTGTTATGAAATTAAGATTATTATATTCAATATACCTAATAATCCATAGTTTGAATGATGAAAATATTTTGATCATAATCCATACATTATGATAGATATTTAATACATTATGATAGATAATCCATACATTATGAAAATATTTTGATCATAATCCATACATGGTAATTATTTTTTTTATACAAATCCAAAAATTAGAAATATATATACAAATACGTATGGTTGGACAAGCATGGGTTATTACATGTTTTCCACCATAGAGAGAAGACCTATCACTTGTAATCCATCAAGGTTTGCTTTCTATCAAGTAGTGTATACAACAAACAAGTGGGATAAAAGTTACTTTTTCCATAACAACATGTAAGTCGATAATACAACTTTTCCTTTTAAATGTGATTTATGCTTATTGAATGTACAATTTAATTGTGGACTAACATTTAAAGATCTACAACATCCATGTAGTCAAGTTTTGTTAATAAGTATTTATACTAAAGATTCTAATTATGATGAAGATCCATAAATTTTAGAATTTTATTTGTAAAGGCAATAAGAATAACTTCTTATTTTCACAATTATCATGTAGAACATACTACATATGCTTAATAAACAAGTATCATTCCAATAGATAAGAAATTATAAATAATAATTAATATGATTATAATAATCACTTTGTTCATTATTCCTTCGTGTCCATTAAATAATGATGCTACATAAGGAAATTGATTAGTATATTTGAAAAATGTTTTACATGAATAAAAGAACAACAATATTCACCAACTCCATCCCTTAAGAATTAGTTTAAGAAATGTTATTGGTAAAAGGTATAATTATAATTTCCCTTAAATGATAAAAAATTATCTTTTTATCAATGGGGATTACTTACTATGTAATTTAGAAAAAACCTAATTCTTTACATTGGCAATTATATAAGTATAGAAAATATTAATAAAATTGTTACTCAAAAATAATCAAACATCAATAAAACTCTGTTTGCTTGCTTCTATATAACTCAAATATTTGATAATATTTTGAAACTTTTTAGAGTATTAATAATATGATAAGCAAATAAAATTTCTCTTAAAAATACAAAATAATAGAAAACATGGACTTTTTACTTATTCATAATTTGTCACTTAGGATCATAACCTTAAGGTACTTTCAAAACTACTTATAAACCAATTTGATATCTCTTGAGAAATTAATAAAGCATTAGCATTTTATTTTTAAATAGCTTTTTTAGCTAGAATATTTTCTTTAAACCCAAGGTGTTGTCCCTTATAATGCTAAAAAAATATTATAAGACGCATAGCACATAAGATTGATAGAAATTAATAAAAAAGTAAACAAATATACATGCAATGTTTTCACACCTAAAGCTTATATATTAACTTTCTCAAAAAAGTCTCCATATAAAACATATCATAATCTTAACTACTAATAAAACCATCATTTATTTCATAATCTAGAAATGTGAATAGAAAGTCATAATATTCTTTAACATTTAATAATCCTACCTAAATACAAATGAGAAAATTTATTTACCAAGTTTAACATTAATGATTATAAATTATGTTTAATGTTACAACATCATCAAGAATACTTATAACATCTTATTTCTAGTTATGAAGCTAACTTATATTATATGTTAAACAATGTATTTAACCTTTGGATGATGAGGTTTCTAACTAAGGGGAGTTGTAATAATTCGTAGTACCCTTTAGGGGTCTAACCTATGGCATTTATACCTAAGAATTATAGGTTGTGCTAGCATTGAGTTGCAGAGCCAACAAAGGCGAGTAATAAGACCCAAGTCAAGCAAGACGACAAGACACTGATCACTTCTTCAATCTCATGGCCTAACCATGATATTAGTGTTGGATTGCCTCAAAGGGTTTGAAGTGTCACAGAAAGATAACCCCCAAGGACCCTAGTAAACATTTTTCCCAACATTATCATTATTAATAAAGTTGTTTTCTTTTTTTTAAGTTAATTTATAGTATCATTGTTTTATTTGAATTCCATTATTCAAGTTATTAGCAATGAACCATCATTTATCCATAATATCAAAAAGTGATATCTCACATTTGGTATCAAAGTAAACCATAATCTAGGAATTAGAAGTGGAATTAAGTGAAATGTAAAAGCCCATATTTTATTAAGTTTGAAAATCAAGTACATTAGCAAGAAGAAGTATGATAATAATAATAGGGAAGAATGGGATAAAAAAGGAAAAAGAGTCAAAAAGAAAAGACAACATGGGAAGAAGATGAGTTTAAAATTTCAACCCAAATGATTAAATTAGATCTTCAACAATCTTTGATTGAACCTCGTGTTCCTCCTTGGTAGTAGTATCCTTGACATGTCGCTAATCCACTACTAAGCTAATGTATGTATCTAGTAGTACTTCTTGTAGCCTCTTTGACAGATTCAACCTTTGCAAGCTTTATCTACAACAATTCAGCCTAGGTGTCACACTAAGTAATGTCCTTTCATTCTTTCTCTTTCCTTTATGATGAGTGGCAAGATACCTCTACACTCAACCATACGAATATGAGCGTAGCATGCACGATCTGGTCGAACTCCGCAGACAAAGTGCCTACATGCCCATGGAACACTTAGGGTTAATCATTTGTTGTCTTCCCAGACTTACTTGTAGTTGTCATGGTGTATGGTTAAGTAAGTTTGAGGTATATGATTTTTATAGTTTTTATGTTTTTGTATCCTATGCTAACAAGGTGAAGGGTTGAGAAACTAATTACTAACTCTAACTAATGAACTAA